>JAOXYF010000025.1:1432652-1455027 GCA_028565775.1 Sternarchorhynchus goeldii
AAAATGTTGGTTATACTGGACAGTGTCATTTAATTTCATATATATTTGATATGTGGATTATGGTAAGAAAGTTATGAAAGCAGGTTTATCTATATATTTTACAAATTCTCCATGTATGCTTGTTCTTCAGACTTCCCAGCTTCCCAGACAGATCCCAGCTTTTTTTAAGAACAATAATGAATCAAAACAAATGATTCTCAGATAATAAGCAAAGTTTGAAAAATTAAATGAAATTACAATAATGCTTATACCCGGTTAGAATTGTAATGTAAGTTGATGTAAACTAGAATTCACTAAAACATAAGTTGATAATGACATTGGGGTATAATTACGACTGTCTATTTTGAGGTAGTTGTAGTACATGAGGTTACGTGTTAATAGATGTCTATAGATTAATATAGAATAAAAGATAAACGATTTTGTGTTTGTAGCTTGATTCTTTATTTTAAGACATTTTACTGTAATTATGCATTCTACATGTGGCATTTTCCCTGCTAAATGGCATAGTTCTTACTCTGTTTATCGGTAAAATTACCATCTTATTTTTCAAGTCATTTTCCAGTAGCGAGGAGGAAAAAACTAATTAAGACTCAATGAATTAATAGGACAAGGATTTTTAGCTATTTCTCTTCATCACTGAACCAAGCGTTCTGTGCTTTATCACATAAATGGCCGAAACCAATAAACACAAAATATGTTGGTCTATTTAAAAAATGAATTTGAAGTCTCTACAGAGTGTGCTAAATTGCTTTCACCCCCTTAGCTGACCCACTGAATAGAGAGTTGAATTAACTATACTGGTGACTAGCTCCTTTCCTTTGATGCAAATAATTGGACATTTAATAAACTAAGGAGACTTTATTAATTCTACACTAGACTTTAGCCACATTGTACAGTGTATATTTTACTAGAGACCTTACTTTCAAAAAGCAAACTATCAGACATGCAACTTGTATCAGACAATCATTCATCTGAAACTGGACAAGAATGGTTATAGCCCATCTTGAAAAAAAAGAACACTCAAACAAATAAACAAACAAAATCCCACTTCAGGCGTATTTCTCGCTGTAAGGGCTTTGCTGAAGCTCTTTTTAATCGAGTGTTTAGGCAGCATTGTTGGGAACGTGGGCTGCCCCACCCTTGCTCAGAGATATTAAGAACTCAGCCCAGCCTGCAGATATTGCTTCCAAAACTCTCTAGTCTGCAACAAAATGCCTGAAAATACCATTAGCACTGCTGGAATTCTTGCAGCTTTGTGATCTAACAGACCGTTTTACTGTCCTGTTAGGACAGGACATCGCATTCTTGGTGCCACGGTGTTGTGTTTTTACTTCTCCTAAGGCATGCATTAAGCCCAGGACTTTGATTTTACATGAAAAAAATGATTTTTCAAATGGATAATGACCATAAATGGCGACATGTAGTTCACATCCACAAACTGTGTCCAGAAACCAGTCCTTTCTGTGGTGCCCTGAGTGTTACCACCTGACAAGATATGATCATGGCTGTTAGCATAGACCTTAGAGGGCTGCTAGCACACCTGGCAGTGTCGCTAGCACACACAGATTACCTCCACACCTGCTGCTCCTGGACTGACCTGTGTGCTATTCTGTCTTTATCAGAACTGTTCCCTAGTTTTTGGTCTCATTTGTTTAGTTTATTTTTTTTTCCCCCTCAGTTGAATTAGCGTCGCACTGGTTAGCCACTAGTCATTACTAGCCTTGCTGGATGTTACTATACTAATTCAGGCTAACAACCGCCTCGACTTCCCTTACACTGTTTGACAGCTTGGCTGAGCTGATTTATGTGTAGAACAGTGAGTCATCGTTTTGTCCAGCATTGCAGGTTCGCTACTGCTATTTTGTTCTTGGCTTGTCATCATAAACAAGACGAACAGGTTTGTGTTGGCCCATCAGCATCGCCCTGTTCTAATTCCTGCATACGTCTCCTGTCCTCAAACATGCGTGGACAGCTGCTGGAGTTGTTCTCCGTTTGACATTTGGACCTCACAGCTACAGCGAGAATGAACTGCAGCCCATCTTGTGCCCTGCTAGAGGAGCTCTGGTCTTGTTCAGATCAGTGGTTGGATACCATGACACCGTGCAATGGGTTATGATTAAATGATGGACATATCACCGGCTACTTTTAACAACAGGTCAGCGGATGGAGGGCCCTCCCTACTGCCTCGGGTGACCTCTCTCGTGCACAGTCTGCTCAATTCTGTTAGTGAGCCACAATATCAGCCTCGTCTTATTAGCTTTTCACCCAGACGGGTTCGGAGTAGACGTCTGCTGAGCACGGCGGCCGACGGCGCGGTGTGTGCGGTCCGCTACGCCCCTGTGTGTTCCAGCCCTCTGCCAGATCTTTGTGCAGACCTTTCGAAGAACCTGAGGGGTGCTTGCTCTAATCCTCCCACCCCACTTTCAGCCAAGTGCGGCCCCGGTTTGGGCCCTTTCCAGTCTCCTGGCCCTGCCCGGCCACGGATTCTCCCATCCTCCGCCGCTGCGTCCCTGAGGATGTGGGCCCATCTGTGTTTGCCCTTACTCCCCCTGTACCCCGCCTCCCCCTGGCATACGTGGCCCCCAACGTGGAAATGTCATTTGCACACATTCACGCATCACAGAAGCATCTTGGACACGTTCCCCTTCACCTTTCGGCGCCAAGTCCAAGTGAAATTTATGACATTTCCTTTGTAATACATTATTTATTTGTAATACATTACTAAAAATATTTCGTTTTATTGACCAGTTACACAACACTGTCTTGGGCATCTTAGGTCATTGTAAATTTCCTTTGATTCAATAAGAATGCACTCCCAACTGCGAAATACTCAAGTAAATTGTAAGAGAAAGAAATTCTTTTTTATTTCAACAGTTTCAGTAATCATAATGCAAGCCACTGTCATATATATCAGCTGCCTTTCATCTGCACAGGCCATAGTAAAATGAGACTGGTCAGGTCTTAATGTAACCAACAAAAGCCGGATACAAAATCCATACAAACTCAATTAGGAATCAATTTGAGTTTGTGTCAGACAGTCTGGTGCCAACAGAGAGGGTTTTCTATCAGCTTATGCGCTAGAAAAAAAAGAAAGAAAGAAAGAAAAAAACTCAAACAGATTTCATTTGAATATTTCTCATGGCTTGCTTGAGAGAATCTTACACATTGCTGTCTAGTTGTTTTGTTTCCGAACTCTCTTGCTGTTTTGCGTTTCGTGTCTTCCCTCATGGGCCAATCAACGTAGATGGTTAGAAGATAGGTGGTGTCCTGGACCTGCAGGAACTTAAGTAGTGTAGGGTTGGCAGCGTAGCATCAGTGTATTTGTTTTTGCAACACATTTGCATGGATTTCTTGTACTGAAAGAAAGCAGCCATATGTTGGAGTAAATAAACAGAGGCAGTAACAACAACAAATGTTTCTTTTTTTCTTTTCTTGAGGTCTATTGAAAGGAACTGGCAGTTGGAAAACATTAGGTTTCTGTCACGTTTCACATTCATCTAGCACATCATCTCTGCACATTTTCTTGTGTGGGCTTAAAAAAAATTCTTTTTTGGGGGGGTCAATTTCTTGTTGGATCTGAAGTGGATCGGAAGATGTGCTCAGAACCAGTGAGGGAGCAGACAAGCTAACAGTGAACACGATATAACACTGTGAGGTGCTTTGATTTCCTTCCCTTTTAAAAAACATCCCCCCCCCACTCTTTAAAATGTGACTTCCTCTTTTTGTGTTCTCATTTCTACATTCTTTTTCTTAAAAGGAGAGTTAAGTGTCAGAGAGAAGCTTTATGATAATTATCCATTGGGATTGAAGTTCTGTTGCTATACCCGTCGAAAGGAGCCTTGCCAGCCTCGCTTTCATAAGCAAGAACAAAGATGACTGCAGACAAAAGGAGACAACAGCTGTGGAGGTGGGTGGGGGGGGTGGACTTGGACCTTTTGCTCAGTAGAAACGCTCAGATGTAACAAAACAGGTGAATTTTAGGTGTGACATCAACAATCAAGACATGGTTTTTAGCATGTATTAGGAGAGACAGCTGGCCAAACAAGAGTTTGAGAATTAAGGTAAGGTCCTGAGTTCGAGATAACTTCTGGTCTGAGTGGCTGATCAGTCTTAATGGTAAGGGAAAGTCTGTTCTCCAAAACAAAACAATAAGCTCACATAGCTAGACAATACCCTAGTGGTTACTTATTTGGGTGAAATTTCATCCACTTCCACTGTTTACAGAATAGTCAAAATATATTTACTATCTTATTCAAATGAGTGAATTAATAAATGAATGAGTGAATGAATGGATGAATGAACCAATGAATGAATACCATATTCTTTAGAATGGATTTAGAAGGAAAGAACTGTTAAAAGAGTTAGAGGAACAGAAAGATCTTTAAGAACCACTCCTAAGATCTTTAAAACAACTGCATTTGTCACACTGATATTAAAATAATTGCACTGTAACACTAATATAAAAGAACTGCATTTTTTACACTGATACTAAAATGAAGTCACAAAATAATGTTGTTTTTCTCAAATTCCACAGATTTAGATTTAACACAGAGCTGCACAGACAACGCTTGAATACTGAATCTGTACTGAATATATTTCTTGTTCATGTGTATGATTTGTAGATCACAGAACCTTCACCAGGACGGCGCTTCTTGCTGCTCCGTGAGGAGTGTGCCGTGCCTTTCGAAGCAACGGAGGCAGAATGGGAAACATTTGCACACAGTTTCAATGTAAGTGTGACTGATCAATTGCAGGGCAAAATGGCTGCCGTGCACTTTCCACTCACACTCTGTGCCTTGCTCATACATGCTAGTGCCGCTACCCTCTACGTCACAAATTAGCCGCCGCCTATGTGCCAGATCACTGCTACAAAGTTCACTCATACACATATTATTACCTTTCGACCGATAAGGAGTGGAGCGGGAGATTTTGCTCAGTATCTTAGCAATATTATGCTGTAAAAGACTTCAAAGAGTGAATAATACAGCAGAAGGATGTAAAAAATATCACAGTTGTGAG
Organism: Sternarchorhynchus goeldii; assembly: GCA_028565775.1. Lineage (NCBI taxonomy): Eukaryota > Metazoa > Chordata > Actinopteri > Gymnotiformes > Apteronotidae > Sternarchorhynchus > Sternarchorhynchus goeldii. The sequence continues at coordinate 1,437,672 of JAOXYF010000025.1, forward strand.
TGAGTACCTTTATATGTTATCAGCAGTTCATATAAAAAAGGCTACTGCACAAGCCCATTGTTGAAATTGCAGTTTCTGATGAGTGAATCTTGACAGCAGGACAATGGTCTATTAGCTCACGGCTAACACTCAGGAATGCCGAGTCTTGATCTAATTGCATGCGGTGATGAGTAACGGCAAGGCCCCCGACGACTCTCTGAAGAAAACGAAAGCGAGGCGCCCAAGACAGGGTGGAGACAGCCTTCGGAAGAGGTGTGGCTGGACTCTGGGGGATATTGGGGGGGGGGTCTTTGTGGAACGTACGGGCTACCAGTCACCTGAGCTTTGCTCCTGTTTGAAACCAGAGTGTTCTGTTGACAGGCAGTCACTCAGGGGTGCAGCCAAGCCAGCAGCCAGCGGCCAGGAGAATGTCCTCACAAAGGGCCTCCGGAGTAATTACCGCAGTCGAATATGTGGGCGAACATGCAGTTGCCTGATGTCTTAAATGACTATTTAAAGCCAAGAGTTTTGTAAATCAGCTGCTATGATAAATATTGAGTAGTTGCTGATCAGTTACAACACCTGGCCATGTTCACATTTGTGACTTACACCAAAATATAAAATAAAATAATATACTAGCTTGAGAGAACTAGCTTTTTTTACATACCTCCTTGCAATATGAAATATTTTACTTGCTGGACAGATTATGAAGCTGTAGTGCCTTCAATCAAATCTATGAGTGAAATTCAGTGAATGATTTTATTCTGGTGAAGGGAGGAATAATGTACTCTAGGCGAGACACATTTAAAAAAGCCTGCCTACAGTCCAGATTTGTGGGGAATTCAACACTACTAGCATTAAAATGAAGATTCAGCTCAGAAATGTCTCAAGCAAAGGGAAGTGATGCAATTGGATACCTTATTTGCTGCATCTGCGTCTTCATTGGTGCCCTACATTTGGAAGAGTTTCAGCCAATGAGTGATTTAAATGTGACTGCTGACATCACCAGCTTTAGTCTAGCCTGCACATGCCTCTCGGAGCATTTGGTTTCTTTATTTAGAGGCAAAAAATCATCGGCACGGCCGTTTGCATTTGTTAAGGTGCAGAAATATGAGAGCTGTGCGGAGTTCTGAGATGGTTTGTAGAGTCACCCAACATTTAGATATGACATCCTCAACCTTTCAAAGACGTGTGCTAATTGCTTGAAATGCCAAATGCCTGGTTTGTTTGTTCAAGTTAACATTTAGTTCCCGCTGGTTGGGCTGTTGTAGGAGCTCCACGGTTTCATGCGTCGGCTCCTAAACAAGCAGTCCCTCTCTAGGGGCGGGACTCAATCACGTAGCCTCCACAACAGTCTCAGTGCAGCTTACTGAGGTAACTTCCACTGAACAGGCAAGCAATATTGCAACAAACAACGTGTAGCCTTATTACTTTGCTAAGGCAACGGAAGAACATTCACCAAAGCTAACATTTTAAAATCTCCAGGTTTTGATGGGTTTTTTTTGTGTTATCATACAGGAATAACTGTACTATCTTGAATTAGGCCGTAGGCAGAAGATTGAATGAAAGAAAGGGGGCATAGTTGGTTTTCTCATGTGCATTGTATGGGTTAACAAAGTTTGACAGGGAAATAGGCACAGATTTCAGTTGAAGATTATTCCTATTCTTTAGAGGAGTCCGTTACCGCATGTCGCTATTTGGGATTTTGTTGACAAGGATATCTCTTGTGCATTGTGCCTTTTGTACTTTTACAATGGTAGAATTAACATTAAAATCAGACTGGATGGGGGGACGGCTCCAGTGCACAGTGAGCTGCTCCCATAATCCAATCTTCCTAATGGAGTCTGTGTGGTAACTGTGAAGCCCAACCAGCAGGGATGTCTTTTGTGGGAAAATTGAAGGTCTGTATGATTTTGGGCCCCGCACCATACAGAGGTCATTTTCCTTTGCTCGAGTTATATCCTCTAGTTGTGTTTACAACTGCTTGCTGGTAGGTGGCAAATCTTTAAACGAATCAAATGCCAGTTAGCTTTCTTGCTGTGGAACGGCAAATATATATTTCGACCTTTTTCTACCTCTCGCGGCCTTTGTTTGAGGGGGTTAAACTAAGCATTACTTTAATTCCACCAGTGGAGAGCCACTAAGGCAGAAGCTGTGGAGAGACGCCAGGTGAAGGATGCTTTTAATGGAAGAGTTTTCATATTATTCATCAGGTATTGTAATTTCTGATTCCATTTCTAACAATGTTGCAAAACAGAGGCGAGCAAATATAAATGTTGTTGAAAGGTTGTTTGAATCTGCATGGTAACAGTGAAAGTGTTTTATAAGGGTTAGTGGATGTCCTTATGGTATACAACACCACAGCCACTGTAAATAAACATATATGATGTAATATATATTTTGAATATATATATATATATATTTGTGTGTGTGTGTGTGTGGTTTTACACACATCTAGATAATCTTATTCAGAAAGTTTGCATAAAAGTGTTAATGTAAGTGTTGGTTTATTCTGTTGCACATGTAAAACAACTTGCACTGAATGAAAGTGAACTGAAGCAAAATAAAATGAAATAGCACTGCCAACCAAGATGCGGATAAAAAAAAGGACAATCACAAACCTCAATTAAATTCAAAGCCTCAGTTCATTAAGTTGCAGTTTTTTCCTACGGGAAGAAAAGTATGAAGCATCAAGCACAGCAAGCAAAATTTCCAAAAAACAAATATAGCACTGTATGATTACCATTTATACAACAATATTAGAAGTAAATGCTCAGCATCGGTTGCCAGGTTATTCATACCATATTATGTAGTAAATCCCCCACACTTAGAAGACCCAGCACTGGTTGTAACAGTTCCTGAAGTGAATACTCAGTGTTGTATCAATGCACTCAGAAGACACTTATTTTTTTGCTCCACTTGCTCTTGGTCATGAGGCCAAATACTTGTAGTCAAAATTAGTTTTAGCAACCAAAGCTGTGGATTAATTTCGTGCCCTTTTATGCATTGCTGAACACCAACTGAATATATTTCGAACAATAATGTTTTATGGAAATAAGCTATATGTATTTAAAAAACTTTAATAATTGCATCAATTTATACAAGTCCAAAGAGGTCCTTTTAAATTAATACAATTAATAAGAATACACTCATGCACTTTGGATTGTGCATTTACAATTATGCATGTCTCTGAAAGATTTTTTTTCCCTCTCAATTAAAAATTCAGACAATTATGAATTTCATAAGATTATTGACCTCAGAGGGGCCTTTTCTCTCCTCTTATTATAGTATTTACCTTAAAAAAATATAAAAGTATTGATTAGCTTGTCCTCCATTATAGAGGTGAGTCACTTTTCTTTTTAAGGAGTAGAAGTGTATTAGTTTCTATGAGTGTTAAATAATGGTGCTAGATAATAAAAGCTCATAACACAAACACACTTACATTATATGGCTAAAAGTATATGGACACCTGACCAACATACCTATAGTATACAAACCAGGGGCATTAATATGGTATTGACATCAATGTTCCAATTTATGCTAAATGTGTTCAGTGGGGTTTAGGCCAGTGTTCTGTACTGGAATCCCTCCATATCAAATTCATCCATGCCTTTATGGACAGACCTTTTGTCCTGTAGTCATGCTGGTAGGGCCTTGTTCAAATTGTTGGAAAGCATAGTTGTTTAAAATGTCTTTAGATGTAACATTAACATTATTCTTCCCTAGAAGTAAGGGGCTTTATCCCAACCTATGAAAAACAGTCCCAGACCATATCCCTCCTCCACTAAACTTTGCTATTGGCATTATGCATTTTGTTAGGTTTTGCTCTTTTGGCATCCGCCAAACCCAGATTTGTCAATCAGACTGCCAGATAATGAAGCGTGATGCAACATTCCAGTGAACACATTTCCACTGTTCCACAGTCCAGTGATGATGTGCTTTACGCTGCTCCCGCCTACACTTGGCACTGCGCATAATGATCTTTGGCTTGTTTGCAGCTGCCCGGCCATGGAAACCCATTTCACGAAGCTCCTAACGTACAGTTCTGGGGCTTGTGATGCTTCCAGAGGCGGTGTGGAACTCTGTAGTGAGTGATGTAGCAGAGGATGGGTGGTTATTATGTGCCTCAGCACTTGGCAGTGCCACTAGGCATGATCTGCTGCTTCAGGGCTGAGCTGTTGTTGTTCCTAGAATGTTTTTATGTCACAGTGACCAGGGCAGATCTGGCAAAGCAGAAATTTCACGAACTGACTTGTGTGAAATGTGGCGTCCCGAATGTGGTGTCTCGAGATGCTGAGCACTTGAGTATGATCCATTCTACTGATGGTGTTTGTCTATGGATATTGCATGGCAAAGTTCTTGATTTTATATACATTAGCAATGGGTGTGGCTGAAATACCTGAACTAAATCATTATTAGGGGTGTCCACATTCTTTTGGCCATATAGTGTATCACTGATGCTGTATTCTCCTATCCTACAAAGAGCTTTTTATTCACATGGAGTTTGTGTGCAAGTAATGCATCTTTGATGGTATATTTATGGTTTTACTAAACTAATAAGATGAATTAATAAATAAATGAGTTCTCAAGGAAGTTTTTAGTTTTGTAGCTGTTTAAACCAGATGGATTATGTCGTTTAGGTGAAACGTTAGGAGACTCAAATGGCTTAATTGGTCTAAGGAAATATTTGTTCACAGTGTGATTTTAGGAGGTTTCCACATATAAGCCCAAATGTGTGGTGCACTGATGTGGATCATTGGAATATTTGTTAATACTCTGCAAATAAGTTTGTGTTTCAAACTACATATAATGGTCTGTTTGGAATGGAGCCACAGCTGGCACGGTACACTTTCCCAAGGATGTTTGTTGGACTTAAAAAAAAACAACTCATGTAGCGCAAGTGATAATGTCCCAATGTCCAAAGCTCTCAACCCTTGACCCTGTAGGTGCAAGGCCAGGTGTTTTTATGTTTCATAAAGGTTTTTTTTGAGTGTTTTAATATTCCAAGATGCTCCAGTAGACATATCTTATAAGTACATGTACAAGTGAGAGGTTGTGTGCTTGTGGAATGAATAATAATCATTCTTATCTTTACATAGTACTTCAGGGTTCGTGTTTCAATTTAAATATCTAGATTTACCTTAGCTGGAGTACATCACTATAAAGTAAACCAAACTAGAGTTGCTGGCCACTGCTGCTCTGTATTATGGGTCAACATATATCATTTCTCTTGATGGGATACAACTGGAAAAGGAACATCTGTTTCCACTTGGCTGTAGCCGTCACTACATTGAGCCCTTAAGTTCAGACTTAACATCTAGTTTTAATTACAGTGACCTTAATAACAGTTGCTAAACCATTTACCACTGGTTGGATTTGTTTCACAGATATTTGTTTTAGCAGATATCTTATTTCAGAGAGAGAGAGAGAGAGAGAGAGAGAGAGAGAGAGAGAGAAATAGAAAGAGAGAGAAAAGAAAAGAGAATTGCAAGTCATGCAATGAGACATATGCATACACGGACTGTTAAGGAAAATAAGGTTCACAAGGAGACATTTTCTGGAATGGCATTTGTTTGCATAGTCTGTTCTCTTAACGGTCAAGATATTTGACATTTGTGTAATCCAGAAACAAGTGTGGTCATAAGGGCTGTTGAATTTGAACTTCCTCTGGGGCCTGCGAGTATGATTCCATCTGTGCAAGCCAAACAATGACATTTAATATGAAGTGTGAACATTTAAAGAAAAGTATGATTATTTAAATAAAAAAAGTTGTTTTGTTAATTCTGACTGATTTATGATGTGTGTTATATAGTTATATATATATATATGTGTGTGTGTGTGCTTTGAGTGCCCAAATGCTTATTATAGCTGTATGTAGTGGTTTATTACAAAAGTATAGAAATGTTGTTTCCCTGATAATAAACCACATTTTATGAAGTGATTATCTATATAAATAAATAAATTACTAAACGTATGCCATGATAGCACTTTCTACCCCTGCTCATTTTAGCATAATTTATTTCCTTTTATTTTCCAAATGTCACTATTTGACATACAAAGAGCCCTTACCTCACTTCCTTTTGGATCTGAAAATGCAATTAATAGAACCTTGTGAGCTAATACTCCCAAATCTGGAAAACAGTGTGAGCGATGAAACTTCAGTGGAGTTGAACTGAATTGCATTTGCTGAAATGTTTGCTGCCCTCTACTTAGACATATGTGTGCTATAAAATAGGCACCAGTGAAAGAAGGATGAAAAAGGGTGTAGTCATGGCTACAGTGTTTACACTGAGAAAAAAACAGACTGTTTTCTTGTATTTTCTGGCTACTTGCTGGTTTCTGGTTTCTTTTAGCACTCGTATTATATGCATGTATGCAATATTTCACTATACTTAAGTCTTGAATTTCCCTCTGGGATTAATGATGTATCTGTCTAAAGTATTAGTCAAATTATTTTCTTAATGTTGGCTTTTTGATTAGTTATACACCTATTATTTGTTGATTAGACCATCTATTAGCAGTTTTTAAAATATGGCTAGAATTTGTGTTTTAAGCTATTAATGCTAGCTCTCACCTGAAAAATTATTCTGAGAATCAAAGAACTATGGACCTAATTAGTATATAATATTTCATCCTTATGTGAGATGTGGAGACCCACATTTTTCACACTTAATAGGTTATTTGGTTTGCAGGAATATTGAGCGCAGAATATGAAGTTAAATATTACTAAAAGAAAAGCTGATTAAATATGTAATGCTTCTCTTTTTTAACCACAAAATATGGTGCTGGTTTTTAAATAAACAATACAAAGAAAATACTTAACCTAAAAATCACAAGGAAAGCAATATACTAATAAACTCCTTCATTCCTTTATTCTGTGTGTGAGTGTGTGTGTGGGTAGATGGGTGGGTGGTGTGTGTAGGTGTGTGTCTGTGGCTGTGCTTGTTGTATTTGTATGGCGGGATGCTTAATGTTTTTTTCTTACAACAGACATTTTTTCCATGATGTTTGAATGGATGAACAGAACATGAATGAACAATATGAGCAATATAAATTTTTGATGAAAACGTCGGGCTCCTCTTCAGTAGGGCTGCAAAGCTGCCAGTAAATGTGCAGAAGACGTGTAAAGTCGGTACCATCTTCCATTGTCTCTTTAGAGCGGTCTGGCCATGCTCCATTCTCACAGAAGAATTTAGGCCTGGATTCAGTCAAGCTGCTCTAAATGCTACCATAAAAAAGAAAACAGCATGCAATCTAAAATGGATGGAAAAAAAAACAAAACAAAAAAAAATATAAAAAATATTTTAAAAACACCACTGCCAAAAAAAAACCCCTCTACCTTTATTACATTTTACAATTTAGGATTACCTAATTAACATTCCCTTAGCTTCTGTTAAGTTCTGATAATACTGCATTCTTAAGTAACTGCTCTGATAGTTAACTAATTCAGTTTTCAATTAACTGATTTATTACTCAATGTCTACTTTATTTACTTGTTTGTTTGATTTGTTTATTAATCTGTAAAATATATTAATAGATTAAGTGATTGAATTCATTGACTAATTCACTGGCAAGTATATGCAAATGTCAACCATCAGTAAACAGTAGCTTACTACATTGTTTTTGTGCACAGAATAATTTGTGTCATACCCTACCTAAGAGACCCAATTAAATACCTTAGAAAAGCACTGCTCTAGTGTTTAACCCCTCCTGAGGTTGGTTCTTGCAGAAGATTCCACATGTGTTTTCACTTGAAGCAATGCTAATACATCGACATCACTAGTTCTTGGAGAAGGTATGAATATTTGCCACTAAATGACCTTTATTACATCTGTTTTCTCTTTTGTCCCCCAAAATGAATTGATTATTATGTAAAATTATGCTTAGAAAAACACAGGCATGCCCACTCATCGTATAACCTTCACCTGGTGAGTATGAATTAAATTCATATTTCTTAGTGGTGGCTAAAAGATATTGTGTATTAAAGCCATGTGTATGTCAGCTCTTCGAGTAATAGTATTTCAGAGTTGTTTCCCCAAAGTCTAGATCAAATGTGAAAATAGTGATCCAATGAAACAACTGGATTGCACATTTCTCTAGTCTAAATTGGCCTTGTCTTATTTTAAGATCTTTTAAAATGGCCTAAGGTCTTCCATTGCATGAGGTGTCATTTCTTCTGAGGTCTTTTAGACAAATTGAATAATGGTAAACATTTTCATCTGTCATTTCAAACGACAATAGGGAAAGCTGTGTTCTTGAAAGAGATCAACATTAGCCTTTTTCGCAGTGTTTTACACTCTTAGGCTTCGTGCACACCAGTACGGCTTCAGTCTTTCTGTTTCTGATTGAGGTCAAGTTGAGGAAAAAAAATGCAATCTGCACTTTTCTGCCTCTTCTTTTTGATGCATACTAGAGTTACAGCAAGAAAATGTCTTCAGTCATTGGCTGAATAGACTGGACTGCCTACTGTGCGAGGGATTGAGTCTCCAATGCCCCAAAGAAGGGCATGCAGAGTGGAAAATGGCCAATAGTGGCATATATTTATAGATAATCTACTTCACTTTCCTACTTTGCTCTCTGTAATCTTCTTTCACAACAGTCGTTGCTAAAAAGCAGAGCTTTGCTCTTGCTGTACATGATAATATGTTTATACGAGGAGTTTCTCTGGCCGCGGAAAAATCCAGTTCCGTCCGGTCAGGAAATCCATGTCAGGTTTTGATTGCAACTCACTAGCAGACATCTCCTGCAAAATCCAGCTTGCTTTCGACTCCGCACTAGCTCTACCTTACCTTTTAGAAACCCGTTCCCCTATGCTGAGCTGTTCTATCAGCGCAGAAAGCAGGATACGCTTCATCAGAAAGCTGTTGAAACACCGGTTTCACAGAGACTTACACGTTACAGAAAAGCGCTAACAGGATTCAATTAAACAGAGAAGACGGACTTTATTCTTTTTCATTTGTTTTTGTGTTTTTCCTCAGTTGGCGAAAAAATATTGAGCACAGGTTCTCGTTGGATGACTGGTTCCCCTTCATTTACTTCACTGCATCTCTCTCAGTCAAAACCCGCAAAGAAGAGGGGAGCTGAGGTTGAATGCTCTATTAGAACTCAAAGTCATAAGTGAACAGCACACTGTCATGGGACTGTTTGAACGGTCTACGGAAATGTGAAGAGTCCGAGAGACCGCGCACCAGACAAGACGCTATCTGTCCCAGAGAAGCCGAGCATGCATCACAACCTCCGAGCTCTTCATCGCTGCTGCTCGTACACTCAGACGCGGAGGAGCTCCTTTTGCCTCCACTGTCCATCTGATTAGACGTGCCCTTTCAAATTTTGGAAACTGATCGATCTCTTAGAGAGGTAAGAGACCTAATTTATTTATTTCTACTCCCACAATCGCTGTCCGTAGAGAGTTTGACTCTTTTTTTTTTTATCAAACGTGCCGTGCTTCTTCAAGTTTGGTTTTGAGTACAGAACTTTTGGACTATGCCATCACTGTAGAATAAATTAACAGAATTGCCTCGCTTTCAGGAATGTCAGATCATTATATCAATCATACCACTAGGAATGTGTGTTTAACTTTTTCGCACCACAAATAAATCACCCACCGGCTGTGAAGAACGTTAGTGTAAAAGGAAAAGAGCACGACTGGGTTTAAATTGCTTTAAATGAACAAACCTGCTCTGTTTAGAGTAATTAAAATGATCGAAAGGGGTACCATGGCTAATTGAGAAATAGTTAATCAAAACACAACCAGATGTGGATTGATTTGGTCGGCTGCCATCTCTCTTGCTCTCAGAATGTATGAATGGAAACTATTAGAGCGAAGGGCGAGTTCGTATGAACCAAAACTTATAGAACCATTTAATTGGAAATTCTATATTTAAAATCGTCGCCGAATTGGTTATTTCTGCAGAGTTCTGTTTGTTGTCGTTTCCTTTTGTGTTTGGGCAATGACAAGATTTTGGCGACCTTCATAAATTTTTTACCTCAGTGAATTGTCTCGAGTTTAGTTCGGTTGGGAAATGCAGGCCTTGACAGAACTTGTCTATAATTAAGAAGCAGTCACGTTTAAAACTGCGATTTTAAACGTCTATCCTGAATACATCGATATAATTACAATGGGTAGCAGAAGGTTTAAACAGTAGCCTAACAAGTGCGAAAATTATTGAGGGTTAAATTCCTAAATTAAGATAACTAAAGCTTACCTCAGTTTGTCGCCGCAACATGAAGGACTTAATTTACAACCTATTGGTTACAATCATTATTAACCAACATTACCGTCAGCCATGTGAAAACGGCTGAGAAATCTCGTGAGCTGAGCGACACTTTGCTCGTGTCTTCGCAGACTGTGTCCTATCAGTGCATGCAGTGCACAGTAAATGAGATAAATATTTAAAACATTTAACGTTTGCGAATGCATTATTACTATAAACTATCAGTACAACGCAGTACAAGAAGTCGGTGATGGTGGATTTAGGAGTACTGGGCATGGGAGACATGAAACCAAAACTGAAGTCTAATTGGCTATAATCTAGGCTACTGATGTTGCGTATTCGGTGTGATCTTGCGCAGCACAGAGACAAACGGTAACTAAAAAGTCGATCATTCTGTATTTAAATAACGTGGGAATTTGGGTATCTATAATAGATTTAACTAGAAAAAGAATAAAAGGACCGGTGGCAAGTTATTTGCCATGTGAAATTGTCAAAGAGAAGCTAGAGCTTAATAAAAAAATAGGGTAATTAGATTTTATTTTATTTGCTTACATGAAGTTATTACTTTGCTAAATACTGTGCACGACACCAAATCGTCCAATATGAATTATGTTTACCCAAAAAAGAAAATAATTTTCACTTGTTCACCTACTAAGTACTACCACATGGCATCGGTGGCAATTTTTTTATTTTTAATTCTGTGCCGCTCATATTTCCCTGTGCCTGCCTTTTGCAAACCCACTCTGGTCTTAAAATGTTTTGAATTCATGCACGTGTGAACGCCCCCTGTTTGAAGCTGTACTATTAGCATTTCAAAGTTGTCCCAGCACCATTTCAATAGAAGAACCTTCAGCCCGTGCCTATTAGTTTGAACAGGGGCCCATAGAGTGGGAGGGAGCAGATGGGGGGGGGGCATGCCGTCGGTTTCTCTCCTTTGTGTTTCTGCGTGAAAACACTGTCCCATCCCATTCAGTTCAAAGGCAATTTTTTTCCACGGCTCTGTTTTACTTTCTCTCCATCGGTAAGCTCGATACATATTGTCGATGAGGGTAAAGTAACTGATGAGTTACACCAGATCAGTTCATAGTTCGTTTGTCGTCAAACACGGATTGTGCATGTACAGGCTCCGTTTTAAGGCAGTGTAAATATGTCTTTCAGAAGGCCCCCTTTTCTAAGCTACCCTAAGGATCGTTCATTGTTAAATGACCCTGCTGCCTTTCTTTAAACTTTAGCTGAATGGAGTTTGCTGGGGCTGGTACTCTGTGAGCTTTGATGCATCCAAGCATGGTGTACTGATATAGTGATCCAAATGAAGGCATTAGGAATGCATTGTAACTTGGGTTCAAGGAAGGCCCTGTGTATTTTTCTATCAGACCTGTTATCGCTTGTGTATAGCGAACATTTCAGCAGAATTTCCAGGAGATTAATTTTATTTTGAGTGTGATTTGTGACTTACTGTTTTGATTTCAGGATAATGACCATATGTTCCACATCGACGATGTGTAGTTACTATAACGCGTTCGCTGCTCGTTGATAGACAGATATGTGCATAAACGAATCAATGCGGCGTGTACTGTGAGATCATTTGAGCAGAGACGTCAGGGATACGGCACTTATTGGTGAAAATTCCCAACCGTGTTCACTCAGAATTGAATCCAGGGCACATGGACGTGAAGAGAAGTAGAGTGGTAGGTCGGCTCTAGAATACAGAGCGCCATCTTTTTTTATATGCCTTTGTTGGCTCAAGGATGTGGCTATTGGGACCACACCATGAGCCGTTTGTCCAGCCCTCATATCATTTGCGTTAGCAACCAAAATAATAACCACAAGCCGCCATACTGATACACACTGCTGATTGAGACATTGTTCAGTTAGTCTCACCTTGCTCCACCATTTATTAATAAGCATATTGTATGTAAGATCGCCAGCCAGTGGGAAATGTGGCCACTCCAAGTGAAATATGTGTGTGAGAGGTACTTCACCTGACTCCAGCGTAGCCTTGCTCCTACAATGCCGAAACACAGAGAGGGCGCGAGCGATCAAGCCGGAAAGGGAATAGTCCAGACGCAGAAGTGGGGAAAAGGCGATTAAACACAATCAATGCTTCTTCCTTACAGCTTGGTCATGCGCAGTGCGATGCAATAATCTCAAATCAGGCCACTTCTTTCCCCCGGTTTTTACGCAGCCGTTTGTTTACGCAGTGTTTTGAACGCACGCTGTGCTGATAACTGCTCACCATTTTAAAGGAAATAAACAAGGCCCTTTTTTTTTCCTGTTTAAAGGTGGTGAACGTTGCGGTTTACGTGCGGTGCTTGAAGCTCCAGGGCCTTTGGAGGGCTAAAAACTAGTCTTTTTATATGACAGGGTTTATTTTACGATTGGTAATCACACTCAGGACCCTGGCACTGTCCTTTCAGCCTGCTCATGGAACACACGTCTGGGCTTCTAAAAAGCGTTTATGGAGGCTTACCTTCTCAAATGGCACAGAGAGAGAGAGACTCATCGCCTGCCACTTTAATTAGCTTCAGGAGCAGAGAAGCATAGGGGGGTTAAAAGAAAAAGAAGGAAGAGAGTGCTAAGGGAAAGTATTTACATCTTATTGTCAGCTGCTGGTTTTATTTCACTGGCCTGCTGGTATTACTTTTGTTTGTTTTTTGTTGTTTAAAAAGTACAGAACAATTATTATTATTATTATTATTATTATTATTAGTAGTAGTAGTAGTAGTAGTAGTAGTTGTAGTAGTAATAATAATAATAATAATAATTATTATTATTATTATTATTATTATTATTATTATTATTATTATTATTATAACAATAATAGTAATAATAAAAGTAGCAAGGATATAATTTATATATTTTTTTTAATTACTAAAGGAATTTAAAAAAATTGTATAGTAAATACATTATGTAATTTTTGTGTACAGCTAATTTCAGTCTCAAATCTGAGATTAAATGCATTAAGACATAAATGAAGCCCAATGAAGATTTTCTTCCTCAGATCCTCAGTGCACAAAGGAACCCTGAACTTTGTGCACGTGAATAATGTTCTTACATTAAAAAAAAAAAAATCTCTTTCTCAGAAGAGAAGCAAAAAGCTAAGACTCAGAGTAAACATCGCCTGTGACCAGGTTATAGCAGCTCAGGGAAACAGAGAGGGACGGGAGAGACACAGGGAGGCTCGGATGGCGGTGAGAATTTGCAGGCTGCCAGGGAGAAGGGGTTGTGTCTCTGGCGGCTTACACCACAGTGCATCACATCCACACTTAAAAGGCCCATTTTCAACGAGACAGACCTGTTATTTCAGGACGGTGAGGGGAGCTGGTCTGCAGTGTAATTTCCCACTATAACGTTGTCCTTGACAGATATGAGTAAAAGGAAACAGGAAGAAAATGTCTTTTGAAGTCCTAAATTATTGTGGTTTACTCTAAAATGTATCCTTAGGAAGTATTATAAATAATTATAGGTGTATTCTGTGAAGACAATATATTTTATGAAGTTTTATTTGAAATCTTAAAAATAAAGAGTAACTGATATATTTTGTAAGGTATGACTCCTACAGCATTTCCAAATTTGCAGCTAGCGCCATTTATTAAGAAGGCCTGTATTAACAAGAGAGCATTTATTAAGAAGGCCTGTATTAGCAGGAGTGCATTTATTAAGAAGGCCTGTATTAGCAGGAGTGCATTTATTAAGAAGGCCTGTATTAGCAGGAGTGCATTTGCGGGCCACGCGCTGGACTTTTGTTTGTGTTCTTGTGCTGCTTTTTCAGGATGCTTGTGGCTGGCCGTCCTGCCGTAATCAGAAGCCTTGTTTTTTGAGCGCTCCAGAGGCTCGCTTTATCTGGAAGCTCATCCCCTTCACAGATAAGATGCCTGCAAATGAGTAATCTAAGATGGGGTTGGGGGGGTGGGGGGTGTTGCTCAATCTGGTCATCAACCGTCGGCCTGGCTTTTCGCATCACACCGTCGCTGTGGATTTTAAAACCAGAGTCTCGCCCCCTTCCATTGTCTGAAAGACTTGCCTTCGTACGGTATGCAGCGGCTGCATGTGGGAAGGGCTTCTGCATTGTGTCGTACGTAATGCACCTCTAGAACAAGGTGTCGAGTCGCGCTCTTTGTGAGGCTTTCCATCATCGGCTGCCTTCAGATCACCGCTGGTGGAACTGGAGGGGAACTGGAGAGGAACTGGGGAGGGGGGGGTCTGTGATGCTTTATACCGCTTGGGAGCACGAATTAACCTCCCAGCCCTTGCGCGTACCGCACAGATGACGAGCTCTCGCCAGAGCATTTAAACAGATTGCCCGGTGTGCGCTGCTCCACTTATGCAAACGAACAAGTTACAGAGAGACCATTGTGCTGTTACTGTATAGGCAAGCTGGAGTTTTTTTAAGCGATTCAAGGACCTGTTGATTTGCACAATATATGCAGCTAACAGAAGAGCCAATGCTGGGCCTGATGGCCATGTTCATCATCTTATGAACTGGATGCATGTTTCACTCTAACAATGGGCCCTTTTGTTTGGTTCCACCCCTTCCTTATGGAGTCAGGCAGGTGCTGATGCTTCTCAATGTTCTTCTCTTTTTGTTTTATATATATATATATATTTATATTGATATATATATATATGTGTGTGTGTGTGTGTGTGTGTGTGTGTGTGTGTGTGAGTGTGTGAGCGTGTGTTTATCTTCATTATGAGCAAGGTCACGTCCAGACCTGGGAACTCTTTCCAGAGCGTTGAGTACACCTGTAAGAGAGCAATGCTGTGTCAGGAGGCATCGTTAGGTCCTTTTACAAAACCGCATTTCTGTTGTGCATCGATATCAGGCCGTGATCTTAGAGGAGCGACGCGCTACTTCATTAGCATCGCTGAATTTTAGACATGTGTCTTCTGTCCCTCTATACAAGGCTCAAGGGCTGAGCGCACTAGTGTTTACTCTCAGGACACTGTAAAACATTGTTTTATTTCTTTTGCCTGATTAGATAATAAGTTGTTTGCAGCAAACACCTGAGGGGGGTTTGGACCGTGGCCCATGGAGACGTCTCCATTGATCAGTTTTGGTGGTGCGTTGCCGCTTTGCATAACGCCGAGGAATTTAATTCCGACCAACAACAAGGTTGCCGCTCGAAGTTAATTACGCGCAAGGAGCAGTCATTACTCCTCGGCCTAGCGCTGATCTCCTCGATAGGGAGCCGTTCCATGCTTTGCACATGCTGTCACGGTTAACCTGTTCATTTGGCTGGAATGGTGCTTGTCAGTGTTAATGTGTTCTGGGCACTCTCCCTTGCTCATTTGACACAATTACTCATACGCAAGTCACAGAAATGTGACAGGTCTTATATTTACTGCTCTTTCTCAGACAAACCGGATGAGGGCAAGATTTGTCTTTATGGAGTTTTTTTTTCTTTTTTCTTTTTTTTGTCTGTTTTTTTTTTGTGTTCTTCTCGTGTCCTGCGGCCGGCTGGTAAATACCCAAGCCTGAAAATTCTCATGCAGACAAAGGGGCTTTGTCCAGAGGCAGGTCTGGAAAGGAGTTCCAGAGAATGACTACCTCTGTGATTGTCATCTTGACCGTAGTGCGGGTTGAACGCGAATCGGACAACTGCCATTCCTGCACCTGTCACCTCTTTCCTGGCAGAGAGACGCTGTCCTCCCCACATGGTGGGACCGTGCCTGGGAGGGAGGGAGGGAGGGAGGAATGGTGGGCGGGGGGGAGGACGTGGTCACACGGTCGACCCGGAGGAATTTCCAGGAAGAGAGCACTGTGAAGTGAAGGAGGGCCGATGTCACTTCAGACAGGCCTGTTTCAATCAGCCCACCAGCCCTGAGGTAAAATGTAGTCCCACCTGAGCTCGACTGGAATTTTTTTCCTTTGCGGCAAAGTACGGGACGAATCACAAAGTTCGGCGGCTTAATAGGAGTAGCCCTCTCGCGGGCGCGTACTGTTGATCCCCAGCCTGCTCACGTGCCCTCTGGTTGAAACATAAGAGTGCCGCTCTGTGACAAGGCCACCATATAACTTTACAGAGTGTGATGGCAGGAGATAAAAACCCATCTCAGCAGCCAGGCCGCTTCGCCTCTTTTGAAGGATAACTCCTCGATCCGTAGCACGTTTCTTATCCGAGGCCCTGTGGGATGAGTCGGTTAATTGGCGCTTTAGGTATCAGGCCGAACACAGAACGGAAAAATCCGAAAACGTTCCGCTGTGGCGGGAAGCCTTTTAAAAACGGACGGTGCCTTGTCGACCCCCCCCCCCCATCTTTCTTGTTGCCAACAGTGGATTGTTGTGACGTGAGTGCAATCAAATCAGCTGAAAGGCACCGCTGTTCACTTCACCGCTGGGTGACTGGAAGTTCACACTCCACCACAGCGTGTGCTGCGAGATGCTTTTCAGGCTGCGCTTTTGCCTCGATCCCAAAAAGCACTGCTTTGTCATTTTAGAACAATATGGTCACGTGACCTGTTTGTCCAGATGGAAAATATTTTCATGCCTGGTACATATTTTCCTTTTATTTGGTTAAGGAACAAAATTAATTGTTTGTGTGTGTGTGTGTGTGTGTGTGTGTGTGTGTGTGTGTGTGTCTCCTAAATGAGCACATGTAGTGGGGCGATTGTAACAGAACATTTAGTGGATATCTCCCTGTGCCTATATGTTTCTGAAATATGACTTCAATATGTTTTGACTTTTTAAATGAACAGACAGGTGTTGTTGGCTCAGATGTATTTGGTGGTAGTCAAATTCAAACAGGTGCTGCATACTCAGGTGTTCGCATGGTAGTTCAATCAAATTAAATGTAGGTTCTGGAAATTCAGTTATTTGGGTGATAGTTAGATTAAATTAAAACAGGTGGTGTATACTCAAGTGTTTGCATGGTGGTTAAATTAAATTCAAATAGGTTCTGGAAATTCAGTTATTTGGGTGATAGTTAAATTAAATTCTATCAGATGTTATATACTCAGGTGTTTTGTGTGAAAGTCAAATTAAATTCATTCAGATGTTGCATACTTGGGTCTTTGGGATAGTCATTTGCTCTGATCACTCCTAAAACCCTTTGAATTGTCCTGCTTGTTTTTGTAAAATTTGTTCATTAAATTTTGATAAATTTATTTGGCACAATGGTAGATATCAGTGTTAGCAAAAAAAACTTGTAACATATTTTTAT
>JAOXYF010000025.1:1461852-1492304 GCA_028565775.1 Sternarchorhynchus goeldii
TTAGTGTTTATCATATGCCATAAAGAGGCTTGATTACTCTGATTAATGTGTAAAGTGCATCTCTGGATGCGATGGAGACGAAGGGGGAGAATGGAGAGGAAGCAGTGCAGAGGAAGAGCAAATGTCCTTTGTAAACACCAAAGCCCAGCTTTAACATCTGAAACGTGTAATAATGTAGATGCATGCATTTACACGGAATGGTTCACACATTTCATTTTTGTTATGTTCCTGAACATAAATAACGATGAAGCATATTATCACGGCTGAGGAATTAGCTGTGGAATTCTTCTTAAGGGATGCCAGTCATTTTCTTCCTAGCGTACCATAACCATATATGGCACGACTGAGTAATGAGGTGGGGATTCAAACACCGAGTCATGTGCATTTGCTAAACTGCTCTCCAGCGTACAACTAGCTGGTCGTAACACCCCCTCAGCATGGGTCATGGCTGATAGATCAAGCTCTTGCCATAACCCTTTGATAAGCATGTCAAGCGCACCTCGTTTGGAAATCAGCAAGCTCAAACAAAAGCCTCCGAATCTCTTTTATTGAATCACTTGACTGAATCTGTCACACCTCGGAAAAGGAGTATCACAAAATGATTCCTGTTGCCCTAAAGAAATTTAACAGATAGATATCTTTTCACTGTCGTGACTGGTAAATGATTTGCTCGCTAGCCAGTAAAACGCATCACAGTGGCTTACTTGAGTGATGGATTATCTGTGGAGTTGTAAAGTTGCGTGGAACCAACCAGATACCAGTATACATTCAAGTCCAGGGTTCAGTCTGCTCGGTAACCAGGTGTTCTTGCAGATGTCTGATACTGAGACTAATCTTGTTTTAACATAGCTGTAGTATGCACACTGGGAAAATACCTTAGCTGCATTGAGAAAGAGGTCTAAAAAAAAAGAAAAAAAAAGTGCTTAACATTTCTATGAAGTACCTCAGATGGCTTAATGTCTGAAACGCATAAGGGCATTAGGACTTTGTTCTGTGCCATTACATCCCAACCAGCTGGTTTTGCTGAACTTCATGAATTGAGTGTGCCGTAAAATTGATGGATATGCAGGAGGTACCATTAGTAAAACATCTTACATCAAAGGATGGCTTTACTGTGGGAGTGTTAGAACTGCAACCAAACTACATTAATTAGCCTTTACAAATCAGTCAGTGGTTTACACATCAGACTGTTTGGTGGGTTTTGGTGTGGTTTGAGACCAGTTCGTGGGACTGTATGTAGTAATGGAAGTTGTAACATTAATGTTGATATGTGCTAACAACCTCTAACAATCACCCACATACAAAGAAGATAAAAATCTGGAAATGTGGTAAGGGTGGCTTTTGCTAATTGAGCATCTCCAGTCCATCAGTAGTCAGACAGAGTGCAGAGGGTTAGTCATACCATCATATGTTGAGCTACATCAGCTGGGCCTCTGCGAGAGCCACTGATCGATTTTCCTCTCCGATATCTGGCTCAGTGGGACACTAATGTCATCTGATCACTGACCCAATATTGCACCACTGGAGAGAAAAAAAAGGCTGATTTATGCTGCCCCCACTTGGGTAATATTACAATGGTGAATTCTAAAGATAACAGTTCATGTGACAAACATTTAGAGCAGCAGGTTACGAAGTTCCTCAAATACCTTTACGCTCAAGCTACACAGCACCGTGTGTAGTGTGTAGATCTTTCGTTTAGCCTAGTACGCTCGTGTTAGAGTAACTTACAGTTTTATCTAGCATCTTTTTATACACTTGTCATATTCTTTGACAATCAATATCGTGGCTCTTTCTTTTAGTTCGCTGAAAGCTTGGGGGTTAATTCAGAGGTCAAGCAAGACTTGCAAGCTGTCAATCTTGCATTGTAGGTTCTCCTACCTCCCATCTGCGACCCCCACTCCCATGTCCCTTGCCTATTATTTCAGGCCTCATTGCCCTGAATGGCCCAACTTCTTCCTTTATCTTCTGGTGGAGAATGCTAGGCCAAGAGAGAGACAACGCGTCAAAGGAATGCTGCATTCTTTCACATCTGTGCCTTGTTTCCCCTCAGTTGTGGCATTAACATTTCAAACCGTCCCTTTAGCTCAGATTTTAATGCCCACGTTCTTTGCCCAGTGCTCCTCTTTTGTGGAGGAGCAACAAATGTTCTCTCGCGATCCCCTCTTTCCATCGCCTTTGATGAGGGAACCTGTCTGTGGTGTTCTTCTGCTTTTAAAGAGCAGCTGCACAGGGGTGCGCAGCTGTTTCCAGCTTATGGGTCGATGGCCCTCTGGCTCCCCATCTTTCAAAGCACTTAAACATCTGTTTGCATTAGTTTTATACGTAGTCAACACGGTGTGGTGTGGGTGCCGTTCTCGCGGCGAGCGCCTCAACGGTCTCCGCGCGCGTTCGAGAGCTCTCACGAACACACGGATGCGCTTCCAGAGACACCCATCAGAATGCACCTCCAGATCCTAACGTCACCCCAAAGATCCAGTGCTTTCCAGATCAACGTTGTAATTTTTTCACGATTCAACAACAACAACAGCAGCATTAAAAAAAAAAAGTGCAACAGAGAAACCAAACCCCCACCCACCACCACCCACCACCACCTCTCCAACCCCTCCGAACACCTGCCCCGCGCGCTCTGTCTGGGGTTCGATCGCCGGCGCTCGTTTGAAGCACTTAACAGGTGTTGATCGGGCGGTCTTCTTCACAGCTTAAGAAGATAAGGCTTCCAGCAGAGAAGAGAGACCCCGGCGTGTCTAATGAGGTGCGCAGGAGGCAGACAGGCCGCCGTAGTCCGCGCCTTCGGTGCCTCGCGCTGATCAGCATGTTAACCACTCTCAGCATGACACAAAGCTATGAAAGTAGTGAGCTGTTGTCGTCGATTTAGCCTAACACCCCTCTGCCTGTGTAGGGGATCGGCCCTCCTGATTCATACATTTATTTCCCTCTGCCGTGGCCCCTGCCGCACAACTACGCCGCCTTGCGATTTAATGCAAAAGTGCCGGAAAGACGAATCGTTGAAAAACACGTCATTGGACACAAATACGTAGGTTCAAGGGACTGCTGACGTCATTTACATACACAGTAAAATACAATTTTTATTTTTTATTTTTTTGATTTTTAATTTTCTTTACCCACACGCAAAAAAAAATGGGTGAAAAGAGAATCAGGTATAAGCAGGAGCGCATTGTCTCTTCCCCTGCAGTCCGGAGTAATTACTTTAGATTTGGACTGTATACGCAGAGCAGGAAAGTATTCGCTCAAGTGCGTCTTAAGCGGATAGTGTGGGAAGGGAGGTGGGAGGGGGTGAGAGGAGGTGGGGGGTGGGGTGCTCCATGGTGTTAATGGGCTCCTAAGTGACTTGTTACTGGAGTGACTGCGGTCCCCTGTGAGGGGTGCGTGTGTGCCGTTATGAACAGAGAGGACCGGGACGGGCAGGAGGGGCAAACATGCAGACTGAGGCAAACAGCTGAGGCGGAGTCAGACGCCCGTCCGGGCGGTCTCCGAGCTTCAGCCAGGGGGCCCTCCTTCGGGACTTAGCCGTCCTCTAGGCAGAAAGCAGACAGGTGTGTGTGTGTGTGTGTGTGTGTGTGTGTGTGTGTGTATGTGTGTGTATATGTGTGTGTGTATGTGCGTGCATGTGGTTTAGACGTGGCGGGGGGGTGGAGGCACAGGTGCAGGTACGCGCAGACGGAGGAGGTGCAGTGGTGGTTACGCTCGTGTGTTTTGGTGGCGCGCTGAGGAGATTCAGATTCGCGAGCTCTGTCGTCTGGGCGCCCTCGTTACTGGCATCACCTCTTCGGGATTTAGCCCGGGCTTATTGTAGCTTGTGTGGATTTGTACTCAAATTCAGTTCTGTTTTTTTTTTTTTTTTTTTTTTTTTTGTTGTTGTTGTTGTTGTTGTTTCAATAAACAAAATGCGGAGCATCGTGTCCGGAAAGGCCACCTCGTGGACGGAGGGGACCTTCGGGGACGTGAAGTGTCGCCCCGTGTGCTGACGACCGGATCTTGGCTTTGCTTTGCAGGTGCAGACCTCAATGATGAGCGTCTGCAGGAGCAGCTCTCACAGACTGTTGTGACTGAAGTGAATTCTGTGCAAACACGAGGAGAGTGTCCAAGCGGAGAGAAATGGCACACTCAGTGTGGAGTCTCTCAACCCTCTGCTGCCTGATATTTGCGTTGGCTGCTATACAGTGCACTGAAGGTAAGAACCTAAGCTATAATATCACACTCTTTATTAATACATACGCAACCACATGTACCTTGTGAAGCAGCTCCATATTGTCCTCAGCACAGTGGTTTTTTTCTTCTTCTTCTTGCTGTTTTAGGGGTTATGAAAATAGCCACATTAATATGGCCTTTAATGTTCTAAGCCTGTATGAAGCACAAACATCCCAAATGTTTGAAAGTGTAACTTCTTGGAAACATACCTTCATTAACATTAAACATGTATTGCTTTTGCTCTCAATTAAATTAAAACCAAGATCGAATATCTGACTCATCTATTTGTTTGAGTTATCTTGTGCTCCTATATTTGCTCAGATGTCCTGTTCTAACAATAGGACTAAACCCAACAACTGTTCATTATAAACAATATCCCCAAGTAAACATGCTTCATTACGCTCCACCCCAGCCGTAATATCTTTTTAATGCATTTTATAATTGAATTAAATGGGTTACTGCCATAAATGGCTTGAAGTTTTTTCTTCTGTAGGAGCTTCAAAAGATTAATTGCTTCAGGGTTATTTCCTTCTTTCCAGTATATCCCCAGAAACTTTGCACCTCATCTTTCCTGTTGAATTTTCCAGGGCTGACTGCTGTCTGTATATGTGGATGTAATTCATTTGTATTCATGGCTTCTGTTTCAAGGAAAGATTTTCACCTTGCTTCAGCATCTTGTCTCTCTCTGTTTCTCTCATACTTTCTGTCAAAAAAAAAGAAAGAAAGAACGTATATTGTGTCATTTTTTATCGATTCTTTGGAACAGTCGAGATACCTGTCGTTGATCTTTTTGCTTTTTTTGATGAAGTAATGCAAAATCAGCCATTCAAATGAGTTTTTCATATAAATCCTTGTTTATGTGCTCATAGCTGTTACACTGCAGGTTTTATCATGAATCAGGAACAAGTGCTATGTTGGGATCATGCTTTTACAACAGTACATTATTTCCTGAGTATTTTAAGGTGACAGGCTTACTGTCACATTAAAGCTGAACAAGAAATTATCGCCTTAATCATTTAAATGTAAATTTAAGGTAATAACTTATCCTGGCCCAGCCTATAGAAGTGTCACCTTTGCAAAAATTAGGTAAGGCCTCAAATTGCCAGCAAGTATTTCTCAGCCCATGAAACTAAACAGAAGTCCTGATTTTGACACGTTCCTCATCTTCTAACCTTTAAGATTCAGATTAAAATGGATGTGTCAAGTCTTCAAGTTCTGTTGAATGTGTGGTGATGAATGCTGGTTCATGCCATAGAGTCTACAGTGGAGTTTGTCTCTTATTTTCTCTCTCTCTCTCTCTCTCTCTCTCTCTCTCTCTCTCTCTCTCTCTCTCTCTCTCTCTCTCTCTCTGACTCTGTTTCTCAGAGTATGCACACTCAGAATTAGAGAGGGTCTGTTCAGGCTTGGTGTCAGTGCTATGAATGACAGGGTTGTACATGCAACTCCACAGGTGTGAGGCAAAGATATTTTAAGAAGATGGAGGGAGAGGGAAGGGATGCCAAACACAGTGTCACCGTGTCACAGGCTTTTGTCTTTCCCGCTGGTCTAGTGTGTAACGTGGGAATATCTCTGCCGGAGATGCAAAAGCAAGATAAAAACCTTATCCCGGCTACTGCCCTCTACCCATTGCTACTTCTGAACGCACATTTAGTAGATTCAGTACAGATTGTGCTGGGTTGCTCTAGGGAGTCAAGTTGCAATGCATGCAGTACCGAAAACAAACAATCAAACAGAACTGGATCGTTCAGTACAACTGAACATGCATCGGCAAGCCTGCAACTTGAAAGACTTTTTACCACCAACAGCCCATAAAACCTTCTCTGTGTATTAGAGTTATTGAAAAACTTCGACTCATAAAACAGCCCATTGTTTCTAAGAAATCCTCTTTACTTGGCCAGTCGGCATAAACTTAAATCCGGGGACTTAAAGTCCTTAATGAAGTTAAGTGAATAGTCTGGAGTCCTGGCCTGTCAGCTTTTCAACCAGACTTAAGAGCATGCCTTTATTACAACAGACCCAGAGTGCAGTTCCTTTGTTCTGTCCTTCACAGTAAACAGCCTCTGTGTGAGTCTTTCTTTCTTTTTGCTTTTTTTACTTCTCCTTCGCAACCCCCCCCCCCCTCCATCCCTTCACACACACACACACACCATTCCCCACCTCACACTCCCACCTCCACCCCACCAACGTCACACAGGGATTTTGTATCGGGCTAGGGGATCTGCCTACCCATAGTGCTAAGCTGCTGCTGGGTCAATACGCCATCGGCCGTCAATGCGGCGCGGGTCTTTCATCAGCAGTCGCTCCACCCTTGATGAAGCTGATAAGAGGACAATGGGACAGAGGACAGGCTGCTAGCAAGGTGGGACTGCAGCTACAGGCACCCCCACCCTTCAGATCCTCATTAGGATTTGGCGTTAAGGTTTGATTGGTGGGTGGAGGGTGGGGGTGGGTTGGGTGTGTGTGTGTGTGTGGGGGGGATTTTATGGATTAAGGCCCATCACAGCTGGTTCCTGCTTTGTGTTTGTCATGCAAAAAAAGAGAAGGAATCACTGCTGCTTATATCATGGGATGTCTTAGACTGCATCCCTTATGAGACTACGATGATACTCAGTATTGATTTGGTCAGTATTAATGATTTCTCTATTTTGAGATCATGCTGAGTAGGGACTTGCAGTCAGATCTCTGGATCTCTGGCCAAGCAGGTTTATGGTTTTAGAAACAAATGGGTATCAGTGGAAACTGGCTAAAGCTGTTGTAAGTTAGCCAATGGGGATTTAACTTTCAAGGTTTTTTTTGGCATCTCAGGCAGTTCTTGTTCATGTCATGTGTGAGGAGACTAGAAAAAGAAAAGGTTTCGAAATCAAAGATTTTAGATCTTTTATTGCGCCGATTTGCCTTAAGCATGACCTGGGACACTGCAGGTTAAGTCAAGGAAAACTCCAAAAAAAAAGAGCCTGTGTCAGTTGAAACCTTTTTAATGACACCAAATTGGATAAAGGGTTTAATGATACATGGTGGGGTTAGGACGAGGACACTCATTTCCCGGACGAGAACTGAGTTTCCTGTTTTTAGTCATCTACCCATATCCCTCCTATCTTGGTGTTTTTTTTCTTTATTATTTACATTTCCACCGTCTGTCTTTTATGCTTTTGTCTCGTCTCGTCTCTGCGTGGGCCCGTTTGTGGACCTTTAACAGGCGTATCCCAAGCGATCAGCCCAGCAGAGTTAGATAGCGGCAGACCACACCATCAGAAAGTCTATGGAGAAACAAGGAGACTTATCTTATCTCTCTCCCTTCTCACCGCAGACGGCATCTTGGCCGAAGTGAGCCTCGAAACCCTCACTGTTTTGTTTCGCTGTTCGGCGCCTCATGCGGGCCGGCTGTAATGCGGCATTAAAGCACTGCTTGGCAAGAAATGTCCTCTGTGAGTGAAACACATCTGAGAGATGCATCTGCAGCAGGATAAGAATCTTCCCTTCTCCTTTTGTTTGTGTTCCTGCCTCTCCTTAAGTCTGGAAGAGCTAGACCCACCGTCTCTGAAGGCTCACTGTGTGTTAGCTGCATGTAATTCCAAAACAGCTTAAATGTTTGATCATTGCTCACAACAGAGGGAACTCGTGTTGCCTCAGAACTGAGAGAGTCACAGTTGTAGGCCATCGTAAAGCAGACTGCCAGGAATAGTACATAAGTGGGGTGCAGTCTGAAAAAAAGAAGCTGTGTATTAGAGGGTCAAAGGGTAAAAGGAACCAGTTTCCTGTTTGTTCTTTTAATACTGTGGAATTTTAAGGTGAGTAGGACATGTAGCATTAGGGTCATGTTAGGCTTCAACATTATCTGAAAGTGATCCTGGAAGGGTTTTTTGAGGTATTCAGAAGGAGGCTTTGGATAAAGCCATAAATTATTAGGCTAACTTGAAGAAAGTGAAGAAAGTTTCTTTGAATTGCTATGATCACGACACGATATCACTGGCTCAGAGCTTAGCTGTGCGCAGAGTTCCAAAACTTGGTGATTTTATTTGAAAATCTGGTGGAATGTCATTGTACCGCACGGCTTGAGCAGGATTTGGTGGTTTGCTGTTGTTCAGGGTCAGTCTGACTCTTCTGGATGATTTACTTGCTGCCAGCAAGCGGGTAGAGGGAGATGTTTTCGACCACGAGGCAGGTACCCTCAGACACTAACAGTGATATGACCTCACAGAATCATCACTCCCAGCCAACTTCTCACTGCGTTAGGCATCCCCCGACTAAAGTTGTCATAGCAATCAACAGTGCTATAGCAGATTTCAATTTTTATTTTTATATAACAAAGCTGCAGCTGACCAACTAAGGGCATCGTACCTGGAAATAAATAGTGCATGACGTAGTCACGGGTTGGTTGAAATGTTTCATGCAGGTTTTGCAGTCTTCAGTCAGTGAGCTCACAGCCTGTCACCTGACTGAAGGTTCGTTCATGTAAGACAGCTGCTGTACTGTCACTGGGAGCTGCATGTCATATATGGCCACTAGCTTCCATTACTCAAAGCACGTTAAAGTAACATATCAAGCTGTGACGTACAGCTGGTGACACCGGAGTTTCTAAATATATAAGCTGGTGTTAATTAATTAGCCTCATGATTATCTGTGCCCAGCAGGGAATCAAGCTGGCTAACCATTAGTCCTTTTGATGTATTGTCAGGTATCGAGGACATGGGATGTCATATGTCTGTGAGTGAAACTAGCAATTGTTCACCCAGTTTGGATTGCAGCTCAGTTGTATTCAGAAAGTTGCGTGATATGGCATCACTTGCAGGTGGTAAATATGTGTATATATACACACACCCTCGTTTGGAGCTTCAAGAGGATGTGCCAATATTTTCCAGTATTTTCTATTTTCTGTATACCAACTGTTTCGTTTGTATATATTTGGCTACATTCATATTTATCTTGTCCACTTTTGTAGCTGCCAGGTCAGTGGCCTTGGTAACATGCTTACTCTGATCAAGACAGATGGCCGTGTTACAAATCAGAAAAATTAACCCCTCCCTCAGTCCCCTTAGCCACTTCCACTTGGGATAATCCATGTTGTAGGGGTGCACTCCTTTTTTTTTAACAACAAAAAAAAAAACAGCTTTGTCTAATTCCATTTAAAGCTTTTTAATAGATAGCTAGTGTTTACCCCAAATTCTTTGATCGTAATTGCGGAAAGAAATAACCGGAGCACCATTAATGTGTGCTCCACATCAGATGTTCATTTGATCCTGCATTGTGGATGTGTGAAGTGCAAGGGACCCTGCGCAAGTGAGTGGAGGTTTATTTTTCTTTGGATTTGAACTGGCCCGCTATGTCCCTGAACACAAGCAGAGAATCACAATGACCTCACGCTGTGAGTCAGTAGTTGACCCGGTGAGTCATTTCATCTCCCTGAGCTGGAGATTGTCGGAGCCAGACGCAGCAATGCTATAAGACTATGTTCTGACATGCTAGTGAATGAAGCTGAAATTTACAACCTGGAAGGTCAATTATTAAGAGAGGAAGAAGAATGGCTAGTAATTTCTTATTTATAATTGTTATATTATATTAATTTTAATACGTCTTTCATAAAGTTAATCAATTCATATTCATTAATCTGAAAAGTACTTTCAAAAACTGATGGAACAGCTCTAAAATTTGTTGAAATGCTTTCAGTAGTTCTTCGTGGAAGGGTTTTTTTTTTTTTTTTTTTTTTTTTTTTTTCTTTTTTTACTTCATAGTTTTCCTCTCTGTTTTTGATTGGTCTGCAATTTCCAAGGCTTCTTTTAGACTTTCTTGTCAAATACAATTCCATTGTCCACAGAAAGCACCTTTGCTCATTTCAATTTGACAGCACTTTCCAACTCCCCCTTCATGTCAGGCATCCCAGACAGATGAAGTGGAGGTAACTAGAAATGTTCAAGGCTTTCGGTAGATGAATCCAATGAGAGTGGGGTTTGCTCCAGATTTAGCACTCAATTGAAAGAAAGACAACTGGTTTGCTATGGCCAAATAATAAAGCCATGCAAATCCGATACAATGTCCTCGCGTCTTCATAATGCAGACTCCTCTCTGCTACGCATTTTTAAATGCAGATAAATGACTGGCCTAATAAGATGAGAAAAGACCAAAGTTGAGGTCATTTTTGGTTGAAGTAGCTCTGTAATGGTTTAAATTAAACTGAATTTTCACACGGAGCCCTCGTAAGACCTCAGCGGCGAGGCCATAAGCTCACCGTGGCTTCCGTTGCTTAAATGATTGAGCTTGTTCGGCTGTGTCGGCCAGAGCAAACAGCTTGCCGGTCAGGGAGTTTAAATGCCAGGTGGAGGTCAGGCAAAGCAATGTCTGAATAATGTGTCATCGAGGTATTGACATGAAAGGGCACATTGCTCTTAGTGACACAGAAGGTAGTGAGGGAGAGTGAGGGAGGCTGAAGAAAAGTGAGAGAGAGAGAGGGGGGAGGAGGAAGGGAAATGGATACAATAGGCCTGTATTTTTATTTTTTAATGATATATGCAGATTACTTCCTTACTGATTGGAGGAGCAGGAAATGGTCTATTGGTTTATTGGACCATTGGAGATCTCTAATCATTAACAGTGACTTTTGGTTAAGCTGACGACCTCGTTCTGTGTCTGGCAAGTCAGCTGTACTTAAGAAGACACATACGGGTGCTTGTAAGCGCAACAGATTCAGTCATAAGTATCACTTGGGTTTTGAAGTGATACGAAGTCATTTGAAGCGAACGCCGAACAAAATGCGCTCGACAAAAAAACAGGCTTTTGGGGTTAAAGAGAAGCGTAATGAGAAGATAAAGAGTGACAGTTCATTCATTAGCGGTTTTTGCAGCCCCAGAATAGTGCAGACTATTTTTAGTTTAAATATATATATAAACCAAGTATGTTCCATAAGGTTCATTTTCCTGCACAGGCATATCCTCATGTGTTAGTGTTTCAACAAGCCCCTCAAGTCCTCTGGGGCTCACAGAATCGAGACGGTGTGAGAAAGACATCAGTTGCCTATGGAGATAACGCTTCGTCAATAACGCTGGAAAAAGCGAATTTATGACCTTGATGCGGTGTATTGCATTTAATTAGGCTAAAGGTGTGTGTCTGGTATGATGGAATGAGGGCACAGAACCTACAGGCTCTGAGTTTAATATAATATATATATATAATTATATACATATATATAATTATCTCTCAGTTTCTTTATCAAAATAATACAGTATGCAATATTAAAAAGGCAGTATTTAATTAGAGTAAATATTTAGTGTGACCTCCCCTTACACTTGAGCAATAGCAGAAACCTGGCTCTCTTAAACCTAAATGCAATGGAACCCTAATTAAAATCATATTTAACCGCTGTTTTTGTTCTAGTATTTCATATCAAAATGACCGCTGTGATAAAAAGGTCTGTTACCAAAAGAGGTCACACTCCTTACTGACATTTGCCTCTAGAACCTATTTTGTTCTGAAAATTGTGTTTTGATATACACAACAAATACAACAAATCTAAATGGTGGCCTAAGATGTTATACACACACACCCACACACACACACATTTTGGTTGACAGGTTTACACAAGTTATAGTGTAAGCTGTTGTTTTTTGCATTATGTTAATAATTCTATCCCACATAAAGGTTTGGAATGTCTTGCCCTCTGAAGTGATAAGGTTCTTTTGATACCCATGTAGATAGACAGTGTCCCCATTATGCCAGTAATGTACACAATAATTTGCTTTTGTGTGCTTGCGCGCGTATCTCCGCCGGTGAAGCATGAGGGGGCGGAGGTGGGGGCCGGCCTGCTACAGCGGGTAGATCTTATCTCCACATTCTTTGATGGACTGAAGCTAGGTTTTAAAAGGAACAGCCCCAGCAGTGAAAAGGCAAAAACTGTGGGATATATATATATATATTTTCTACAATGTCTATCTCGAGCTAAATGACACAATGTCTTTTTCTTTTTCTTTCACCGGCACGCACCTGTATCAAAGATGCTCCTGATAGCCCAACCGCTGTTGCTATGGAAGAGAAAGATGTAAATGAACTGGGGCAAACCGTGGTCATGAATACCAATGACTCTCAGAGCCGGGAACCACAGCAGTCTCAGTCTGACTATCAGAGAGCATATTGCCTTCTTGTGCCTATTGAACATCACTGATGGGCCACTTATTTTCCTGTCTGGTGTTTTATGGTGTCCATCAAGACTTGTCCATAACCACAGGGACAGAGGACAGGCGATACGCTCTATTGGCTGCTTCACAAACCAGTGTGCACAGTGCTCTTGCAAGAGATGCCAGACTGTTATTTATGGTGCTCCACATGGGAAAGGAAGCATGGTTTAAAATTTGATCATTGCAGCTTGTCTGGCTAATAAACACTAAGATTTGGGATCGTGGATGCCACAGATGTTTGCACGGACCAAAACTGAAGTACTGTTCTCTGGTCAGCTAAGCTTCAGTGGAACATATCTACACAGAACTAAACTAAAACCTTCTCACCCACCAGGGAATATATACACTCATATCCACAATATTTTTTTCACCACTTTCTACTTCTCTCTCTTGCGAAATCCCAGCTTCTTAAAACAACATGGATATTGCTGGATTATGGAATCAGCTCTGCGGGAGGAAAGGTGACTTCTGTAGTGTTTAGTGCCAGTGGTGAGCATAAAAAGACTAAAAAAAGAAAGAAAGCCCCCTAAAACTCAAGCTGAGTTTTGGCCTGATTCAGTATGCCATGGTTTCCTATTTCCCTACGAAATCCCCTCAGCAAGCAGTCTTGTCACCCGTGAGAGCAGAAGAATAGCAGTCAATGCTAGCCATGCTAGCTCGTTTGCAAGCGGTTGTATGCCACTGTCAGGACAAAGCCCAATCCAGACCACATTAACAGGCCTTGACACTTGCTATGAGTGTCCTGGGTTCTTTTTTTTTTTCTTCGTTGCACTTCCGTGGCGATGAATACAGTGTCAGTCTTAGATAATCTCATGAAACCTCTATTCATTTTGGCCATCCCAAAAACACTGTCAGAGCAGTTTCACACCAGAGCTTAGAAACAAATATTTTCTAAAAAATAATAAATTTTTACTTCTATCTATCTATCTATCTATCTATCTATCTATCTATCTATCTATCTATCTATCTATCTATCTATCTATCTTGATAAAATCCTCTTTTAGCACAAATTGAGTAGAAAAAAAAATTATATCTCTAAAATAAAATTGTGATGGCCAGCAACTGTCTCTAAAACGGCGTGTTTCTTTATTAATTCATGCGCTGAAATGAATCATATGTTTGTCATCTGGCTCCTCAGCAGTTTTTGTGTGAAGGAGATTACAACAGGACACTGCTCCAGAAGATGGTGATGGTCCTAATCACTCCCTGTATGTTCATTACCTCCACTTCACTGATAGTCATATCCTGGCAGATGGTCACTTTCCAATTGATTTGCCTCGTTGAGGAGATTAAAATATTACTGTGCCGCAGAGACCGGGCACCATCCCCGTCAAATTATCATACTTGCCTGGCCACTGCTCTTTGAATGGGCCAATGTCACCCCAAAGGTGGAAAGTGAATTAGAGCATAATCTTGGGACCGTGACCCCTGTGGTGGGGCTCTGCAGCCTTTGTGTGCTGTGCCAAACACACACCTTGGAGTGCAAATGCTGTGGCGTCATAGTCCTAGGTTGTAGTTTTGCAGGAATTCTGTGAAACAAAATAAATGTTATGAAATAAACACAGTTATTAAAAAAATAATCAAGATAGCATTTATTTTGGGAAACATTCATAATGCAATTATAATGTAGTAATGCAGCCAAGAGTTATTTTACTCCTCATCCTAATGCTTTGTAATTAAAAACACAAGTATCACAAGTGTCGTTTTACAGCTCTGAAGTACAGCGGCACAATAGTGCCCTGTATTTACACAAATATTTACATGGAAACAGATCACTGTGGAGTATAATGGGACCAAAAAGTCATCTGAGCATTTGAACCATGATTAAAAGGGTCTCCCTCTCTCACGAGTCGCACTGACCAGATTTGTGGAGTCATGTACAGTGTGGCGACTGATAAAGCTCGACTCTGAAAGGCTTCCATTGTGTGCTGGCGTGGGGCCTGTTCACCCAGAGTTCAGAGTTGGCTACCTATCTGCCTGAAAGGAATTGAAAAGCGACCCTCGTGGTGACTGACCAGAATGTCTGATAAGGCTCGGTGTCAACAAGACCAGGATGGAGGGGAGATCACAGCGATTATGGTGTTGCCATGGCAATGAAATCGAGCATTCTCTTTAATATATTATTTACTGCTCTCTGATCCTGTTATTTAATTAGAAAGAGTGGAAAGCTCCAAAGAGCCACTCACGCTTTAAAGGCCTGACTGACTTCACACAGGTACAGTTAGCTTTCCGGCTATGTTTTAGTAGGTTTAGGATCTTTGACAAGTAAAACAAACAAAAAGAAAGAAAGAAAAAGAAATGAAAGGTAGTAAAAGGACAGTAAACACGTAAACAGTAAACATGTTGTACCATTTTTGTACCAAAAAAAGGTTCTAGACATGAGACATAGAAACAAAAGTTGACGTCTCTTTTTGAGAACCTCTGCCATGACACGTGAGTCTAATCAAGCTCTTAGCGGGAAGCATTGCAACAGGAGCGCGACGATATTTCTCACAGTTTGAGTTTGACCCAGTCAGATTCGTATTGCGCATTACTTCAAAAGACTTTGCAGTGCAAAGAGCAGCTTACGCATCTCCGGTCTCATGGTGTTATCGAGTGCGCTGCAGCTGAAGGCAGAATCATGAGTACAGACACGCTTATTAAGGAAATTTGCCTCATGTTACTGAGGTGCTCTTTTCTCTGCTACTTGACCTGCCTCACAGCCCTGACACAAACAGACACACACACTCACACACAAACAAACAAACAAACCAGCAAAGAAAAAAATGTAAAATAGTAAGAAAGCTCATCCTTTTTGTTTCCTCTGAAAGCAGATGGTTCGAACTAGAAGTTTGTTTACCAAATAACTAGTTAAATAATTAGGTAAGTAAGTCCACTGAATAGCCTAAGGTGTGGTTCTTGTTGACTCCACAACATTGAAAACATAATTGCCTGAGCTTTTGGTTTATTCTACTCCATGTATTCCATGTAGTTGAAATTGCAGTTTTCTCAACAATCTTATTTTCTTCTTGAACCGGTCTTTGTTCCCATGTACCTTTTAGGTGTTTGCTCTAGCTTGAGCCTTTGTTTTCTTCAAGGCACTAAAGACAACACTCAATACCTTTTTGGGACCTTTAAACTATTGCTAGTACAAAGATAAAAAGACAGCAGTGATCACTCGACTGGGATGAGGACAACCGGTAAATATATCTTCATTATTCTGGGCTGTTTTTTAATAGAAGTTCTGCACTTCCCTTAGTGTGTGAAGAACTTGAGTTTAGACTGACTGACTGACCGTCATCAGGTTCCATATGTTGGCGAAAGGCAATTGCAGGAGTAAATCAGAGTGTCAAAACATTAACCGTGTCATAAAAAAAATATCTCAACAGAGAAATATGGTCTCTTTCTCTGGCAAGATATTAGGACACATTTTTAATACATGCTTTGGGACATATGTGCTCCATGACATATGAAGAGGTGAGTTTAAGTTGCATACAGTTTCAGGGTAGTGTGAGGTTTTGCAGACTTCAGCTTACCTTGTTTTTCTGAGCTTTCCGTCAGCACTATATTTGCATGTCAGAAAAAAAAATTCTCCCTAAATATACTTGGAATCAAGCTATTGATTAGTCAGTGGCTGTCTCTCCCACTGTCCTGAAAGATCACCCAGTGTCAGGATGAGAAAGTAGTTCATCCTAAAGCCTAATCAATGGGCAGGCTTTTGGAAAGCTGTTTATGAAACAGGCCTTGACATCATGATTTATGAACTGCTTTGGTGGCCATGTTGAGGCTCACACAACGAGCAATTATTTCTATTTCATTTCCAGACATGCGAACAGGAAGGGCACCGTGCGTTATAACCCTGTCATCCCAGTCCACAAGGAAAATGCCGGTGTTAGTCATTCATTTGAAGCTGTACGAAAGTGGCAGTTCTTCCCTGTCCCACGCCCTCAACATGTTCTGGTTTCCTTTAAACGGCTGAAATGAACGAAAAGGAGCACGAAACGACAAAGTCCAGCGCCATATGGCAGAACCGCAGTGCTCGGAGAGTTGAGTGTTTTTGCAGGACTCTTCACATGAAGTTTATGGGTGGTTTTGGCAAGGCGTGCCAGATCGCGCCTATGGCTCCACCTCGGAGATCGCGGCTTCGCCGAGCCCCTGCCAGCACAGTGGGAGGTGCTGCTAACGCAGGCCAGGCCAACGGACGCAGCTGCAGCCCCTCTGATTCACGGATGGTCTGTGCGATCTCTCTCGTGATCCCTCAGTCGAGTCTTGACAAGCGCTCGGTCAAATAATAGGCTGGGGGGGGGGGGGATCAAATGTGTAATGATTTCAAGTGCTAAAGAAATCAGCTATTCTATCTGAGCAGGGCAAAAAAGCGAAAACAGAGAACTACTTTGTTGAGAATCCAAGTGTATACTGCATTGAAATTTAAAGTTAACATTTATTGTTTGGGTAGACTGGCTTTTTATGCCCCAAGAGGTTTGCTAACTCTAATTTTAGTTGAGAACTGGATAAGTACCAACACCAACATTCTACTGAGTGTCAGGTCTCTTCCTGGATTGCAGTTTTGTTTTTACTGAAGTATTTTGGCAAGTCAAACCCTCTAATGAATTTTGCTTCACCTCAAAGAATGCCACAAAACTGAAAAACAAACAAAGCATATTGTGTGACAGCTCTGAAGTGAGGCGAATGCACCTCGGCGTGGATCGGCTACGGCAGACAGACAGCAGGAGGAGGCAGTAACAGTCCAGGCTCCCCTCCGCCACTTCAGCCTCTGATTGTTGACTCAGTCATCCAGAAATTAAATGCGATTGAGTGGACTTTTTAAAAGTCATTTGGAATCCATTTTGCTGTCAGTGTACTCCGATACCGCCCAAAAACATCTCGGCGTGTCAAAAAATCCAAGCCGGAAATGGCTTGATAAAAAGCGTTTGGGTGTGTTGTCCTCACCCTTTCTCTTTTTTGGCTGTATAATTAAAGAATATCGCAGCAGTGACTTCTGAATAGGCAAAGTGAGTGTCGACCAATTTTCCTGTTCCTTTCAGAGCGTGAATTAAAAGAAACGTGCCGAGCTAATAGGTACTGTATATGCTCCCTAATTGAATATATTAGCATTAAGCAAACTGTGCACCACAAAATTGGTTGAATTTTCCCTTAATCTAAGTGTGCATATATATGTGTGTGTGTATATATATATATATATATATATATACACACACATATATACACACACACACACACACACACACAAATACTTACTTCATTTTTGTATCGCTGGAAACTAAGGAAGTGGCCAGTATTTTGTAAGTGGCTTTGATCCTAACATAGATGGTAAAGTATAACACATTCAGTTCAGCGTGTCTTATTGTACCAGACAAGGTCAGAGATAGAGCCTGCTAAGGGACATTAGCGCTACAGAATTTCTTGAAAGAATTACAGCCTTGCAGAGTGGGTGTATATTGAATAGGTTCTCAGCCCCATGGATACAAGTCCATACCGATTCTCTTTGACTAACAGAAACTAGTTTGCCTTGGTGGTGAGACCCATTAACTGTGCGCTGTGTCTGTAACGTAGTGATATAAAACACTATGCACTATGTTGGCACAGGCAATAAAACTGGAATCACAAAGCATATTTAGCAAAAAGACATGCACGATAAATTGTTCAGGTATACAGTCTCGATCTACTGTCCAGTACTGTATTCTCAGGCACACCCAGACTTCATAGTACAACTGCACCAAAAAAACCACAGGGAGCATCTGCTTGTCAGAACATTACCAGTGGGTCTCCTCCTGGGGCAAATGTTGAGTTAATGGTGAGACACTCTCGCTGGGTTTTCTTTGCTTGTTTCGTGCAATTAGCAAGCTTCTGCGTTTTAGGTGAAAATTTTGCATGTAGAGTTGTTTTCAATGTGAAGACCCCTGCTTATCTAAAATTGGCCCCTTCATGTTTGACATTACAGGGCTGGAACAAAAAAAAACCAAAAATGCCCTCCAAATGATTTGTTGGGAGTAGTTTGCTTCAGAACCTAAGAACAGCTATTTGGCACTGCTCACATTTGCAGAACACAAAGCAAAAGTATTGATCCACCCCCCCCCACCCCCAACCTGCCCCCTCCCTTTTTCTCCATAGACACGCACACGTCTACTCTCTTACTGCCAAAGCTGTAAAACAGATAGAATTACCTATTTCTTTTTGTTGATGCTTGTTTGGCCATTTCTGTTTTTAAACCTCTGAAATATTACAATTCCTCTCAGATGTCAGGTGTAATTTTATATGCTGTGAGTAGATGTATATTGCAGTATTTTGCATTATCGTAATGACCTGGACTGACTTTGTTCTCTTGTGTACAATGTACTTATCAAGGATGTTCATTAATTGCCAGGTGTTTTTGACTGCATGACTTCCTAGTGTTGTATACTGTTTTTTTTTTGTTTGTTTGTTTGTTTTTTTTTATTCAAGGCACTAACATTAATTTCTCACCTAGTTCAGCATGTCTCATTCATCAGAATGTCAGTCCTGCAGCCTTTGAAATAATGTCCAGTGTGCTTTTCCCCAACTTTTCGCTTGATATGTCAAAAACAGTCCCACTTCGGTCTTTGATTCCTCCTCTCTCTTTCTTCCCCACCTAGGGTTCAGCCGGGCAGCTTTGCCGTTCGGTTTGGTCCGGCGGGAGCTGTCCTGCGAGGGTTACCCCATTGACCTCCGCTGTCCAGGAAGTGACGTCATCATGATTGAGAGCGCTAATTACGGGCGGACGGACGACAAGATCTGTGACGCCGACCCCTTCCAGATGGAAAACATCAACTGCTACCTCTCTGATGCATACAAGATTATGTCCCAAAGGTGGGCTGAGTGCACACACCCTTTGGGGAAAGGAATTAACCTCATCTACAAGCCCAGTAGCAATGCTCTATAATCACATGCTTGTGTTAATGCTGCATAGGTAAAATGCGATGTATACTACTATATATGAGCGAAGTATAAACGTAAAGTTTACTAAGCTACCATCTACTTTTATAAGTATTTAAATTACAAAAAAATCTCCCAAAAGAAGTTATTAACAAAAAATTCAAATAATCAAATAATCTCATTAACTAATACTCATATAGCAATAAAATACCCAACGTAATAAATTAAAACTATTCATTACCCTCAAAATGGAAGTTCTTGAACTGATACTAATGGGAAGAAAGTGATAACAAAATTTCAATTAAACAGAAGAATATAAGCGTCCTTGCTGGTGGATAAGGAACTTTACCTTAAAACGATGTGCTTTTTGAAATGACCTCAGCTTGCTGGTAAACAGAATAAACTAAACTGGGAGATTAGTTGGCACTCTGTCTGTTCTCTCATTAGCCACATTTCCACTGCCAGGTTCCGTGGTACTGACTGGAATACCCGTAGTGCCAAGCTCTGAGAACTCACCCCTTCTAATATCTCGGCGTTCATTTCAAGCGCTCCATTAAAAACCAAACAGATCCAGCTTCTTGTGTATCCAATTGCCAATTGATTGACTAGCATACATCTGGAGCCTCGCAGTTCCCCTTTTCTAGCATTGCGCCGGCAAACAGGAAGCAATGCGCGAGACGCCCTTTGATGTGTTTTGTAGGTCTAGGCAGTGCGGCTTGTTTGTATTTCCGCTCAGCTTATTATACGTGTGCCATGATTTGTATGAAAATAGGCCTGAAACTGCAGCGGCTCAATTAGGCCCTTCAGCTGCAGGCAATTAGCCGTCTCAAGTGGCTGCTAATCTACACGGGTAACTTTTCAAAGGGATATGCGTCCTTAGGTCTGTGTGAGCCCAGATGTGAAATTGCATTGTTTTGCACTTTTCATGTTGTTATATCTTTTGGACAAGTAATGAATCACCACCAACATCATAATCATTCATCATGATGGTTGATTAGTGTGCATTAATAATAGATGCGGGCTAATTTTTAGGGCCCGATGCTTCATCAGTGCACGAATAAAGTCAGAGCTCGAGATCACAGTTGGTGGATGAAGGCTCAGGAAGGTTTCACCAGCTAAGCTCACATTCAAGCAGCCAGGGTCAGCTATGTAAACAAAGAAACTGGGGGGCCAAATATAGCCCTAGCACCTGTAAAATCTCAATGCTATAGCAACCTGATCTTAGCACTGGAGCTGGGTTGGTTCAAAGGCTCACACACATACCCCCCCCCCATACACACACACACCTCCTCCTACACACACACAAATATTATGTCAACTTGAGAATCCTAGACAAAACTCAAAGTCCATATCCGACGAATACAAATGTGCTCTCCGAAATGTTGCAGAGCAGGCTGTATTAAAAATGATCGCAGAAGGGAAACATTACAGCTGCCTACGCATTTCTCCCTGTCACTGTCTCTTATTAAGCGTTCTGTTAATTGTGCTGTTTAGGGGGACAAGCGTGATGGCAGCAGGGGCCTCCTCTGCAGAAGGCAAGGAGAGTCCTGCTCTCTGTTCTCACTATTTATATTAGTGACAGAAACACCCGCGCGACTGTCCCTAGACCCTCTGTGCTAGTGCCCTGATGACACACAGCCTTAGCTCCTCCAGTCTGTATGACTTCAGTGAGTGTTTAATGTGCTCCACATTAAGGTTGCCGACGTCTCCATAAACTCAAGGATACTGAAAACACACGGCGCTTGTTTTTTTCCTACGTGCTTCTCAGTTTCTGATCTGCCAGGGTGGTGGAGTATTACAAAGACAGGAGTGAGGTTCCAGCTCCTGCCAGCTTAATATGTGGAGGCAGATGCTGTAGCTGTAGTAAAATAAAATCATACAGCTACTCAACAAAAGCAGAATATTGCCTGATTTAATATCATATTGACTTGCCACAAAAACATTATTTTCACAGTACTTAATCCTTTCTTGGCGCTACATTTAAAATCTTTATGTTCGTTTGAGGGGAGTGGACCATTTATATATTTTGGATTAATTCCCTCTTAGCATGTGCCAGGAAGAATGTGATGTTTAGTTGTTTTGTCATAGTTCAGTCTAATTACCTCAGGCATATGATAGTAATTAGCATCTGCAGATTTAATGACAACATTGATTTGTTGCTGTCCACATTGCAAGTGGCTTGACACACCAAACAGCTATTTTCTTTGACACACCATTCCTGAGAACGTCTTAGTGAATGATGAGAACCCTTGTGGAGATTAAACAGTGGCATTTTCAAGGGCTTTTCTATTTCCTGACTGTTCAAAGAGCACATGGAACTTTCCAGAAAAAGCACTTTTTTTTTAAAGAAAGGGGAAAGCCTTAAATATCCCATATAGTCTGTTCCTTCGAGTCGCACTCAGCGTTGCAGTGGCTGTGGAGCCTGAGCAGTAATCTTGGGCATCATTGTTGTGCAGCCTGTTCACAGCACCTCACTGGGTACCCAGCTGCAGCCTTCAAGGCAAGCCAGTGCTTGAGTGCTTTTTGACAATGGTCTTTTTTTATCACTCACTGAACACTTGCACGACTCTCCATTTGATGTGTGGCAGTGAAGTTCTGTCGGTATGTAGGTATCAGAATTATTTGATTAATTTCAAAATCCACTGCTATGTAACAATAGCACAGTGTACGATTTATTATTTGCCTCTAATGCGTTTTTACACTACAAAGTGTACTCTGTGGTCTATGAAGGTTTTCATTCCTCTGGATCATTGGATTTTCTAGTAGTAGCAAGTCAAAATAAGTGGACTTGCTGTATAATCATGACAATGTATCGCCACTTATCTGGGAGGCTTCATCAGTTCAGTGGAGTGGTGTGTAATTCAATGGCATTTAAACCTCTGTGGCATATAGAACCCTTCTGTGAACTGAACTTAGATTCTGACAGCATGCCCTCAGATTATGCCTGGGCTCCCACTTTGAAAGGTTAGACAAGTAAAGAGATATTTACAGAAGACACAAAAGCGAGTTCTAGATAAAACTGTGTGAAATAAATTCGCTTCAGCACTGGTGTTCTACAACAGAAGAAAGATCAGACATATCAGAGATTGGCATCACTTTCAGCTTCCATTGTCCTAAACAAGGGCTTTATCCAGTGTGTACAACTTGCCTAACATGTTAGGGCCAAATATAAAGACGAAATATTTTTGTCATAGGCCTGTAACACCAAAGGAGGATCTTGTCATGTCCACGAGCTCAGCTATCCGCAACAGCGACATATAGGAAAACACTGTGGACCTGCTCCGTATCCGAGTCTCTGCATTTCCTGGTCATTTTGCTGTGGAAGAGGAAAGGGCTCTGACATTACTCGGCAAAGACTTGACACCTGAGGCCTGAGTCAAAGTGACCACTTTATCTAATGATGCCAACACCTGTGAAACGCTGAGGAAGGATGCCACCAACAGTTGCAAGAGAAAAGTCTTGGACTGTGTACAGAAACATGAAGGACCAAAGCTATCGATTGGGCATCGCGTCGATGTTCCGTCTTTACCTTAAAAAAGATGCGTGTATGGTTATTCTAAGATGTACTAGAAAGGAAACCTTTGTCCAGAGTACATTCTCTATAATTTACAACATCTTAGCCTATGAGTTATCTAGCATTAACACTCTCTTATTGGGCAGCATGGTATCTAGGATACCAGAACTATATGAATTTCATTAAGAAGTACAGCAGCTGAAACTAGAAGAGGATGAGACTGTGGTATTGTATGCATATCTCTGCAGAGGCAGTTGAAACTGTGAGGAAAAAACTGAAATAGCAATGTAAGCAATGTAGCAGAACAGAGTTGAACTCTGTATGTCCTCTGCTTGGCTGTCTCTGAACACCACCCACATCATGAGAATATTTTCTATATAGAAAAATATAGCTTTAGCCTGAGTTCACCACTGTCTTCTACCATAGCCAGATTATACATGGAAGGAAGTGGAAAGATCATCTGGGGATATCTTGTGGGGAACTTGACTTAGTCAGTTAGATATTCAGATATGTGGATCAAGCCTGGGTCAGAGACCAAAACGCATGCCTTTACTGATCCTGTCATCTGGAGTGGACAGCTCCATTAAGTTCACAAGGGTGTACAAAAATCTCCCCTTTATTCTGTGCATAAAAGACGCTGGTAACTGGAGATTAAAAGTCTACAAAAAAAAAAATGCACTCACACTGATCAGTATTTGCTATTTGACTCTCACCACTACTGGAACAGTAGCCAGGGGAGATTAGAACTCCACACCACTGGGCTCCGAATATGCTGACCAGCACCAAGACCGAAGACAAGAAGTGCAAACATCTCAGAGAAGCTTTGAAAGCTTGTGGCTACCCAGACTGGGTCTTTGTCAAAACAACAACAAGAACATTGGCTTGACAAGTGGAGGGGAGAAGCACCATGGCTGGAATAATACTGAAATCCCCCATGTGGTTGGAGTGTCCAAGGATTTTCATCAAACATCACGTTCTTGTATATTTGTAGCCCCGCATCTCTTTAAGAAAGAACGACCTGCAGATCAGACACCTAAACAGAAGCTCTGCTCTGGAACAGACAGAGCCCAGTGCAATAAGGAACGCACACTTTCATGTTCGTTCTGTTGAAACAACAATTTTATAAGCACACAGCCCCAAAATGCCCTCCTACTTTGATATCTTTCCTCAGGTCATGAACCCTACATGTAGAGGTTGAGAGATAGTCCTTTGAGGACAATACAGTACATAACTTGGACAGAGAATATAATTGGTTAAATAAAGGTGTGAAGGAGGTTGAAAACAACCATGTCTGAATGGGTGATACTTATCAGCTAATCAGAATTCTGTCATAACATCTTTACCATGGTTGTTTTACGCCAGCTCACGCCTCTGTACTCCAGATCATGTGACCTTAACATGTTCTGTGACTCCTTAGGTGTGAATAACTCTTTAAAAAAGATCTTTAAATACCTGGCATCTCCTACCACCCAGCTGACCTGCTGAAGCCCCTTGAGAGAGTGGCAAACACACCTTCAAGACAAAACCTCACGTCTAGTGACAGATTTGCTACCATACAGTTTGATTGATACTGCTATCAGATGTGTTCTCTGGGCGTTTTCAAAACCATGTTTATAAATAAAAGTAAGTTATTTCTTGTATATGGAATCCTGTCTTGGAAAGACTTAGAAAGACTTACCAGCAAATGCCCGTTTTTGAAGCTGTAAAAGCGAATGTTCAGTGTTCGTTTCCGCATTTTCTAAACTTCGGCGAAGTCCCAGTGGCGCGAGGTGTGTGTGTTAGACATGTCGTGTGCAAGACAGTCTCATCTTCTTGGGAAACACCTTTGCTGTCAGCCGAGGTTCCATTTCAGAGAAGAGATTTTCATCAGCTCTTTGTGGTGCTCTCAAGCTACCAGCAGAGCTGGCCCTTAGCTCCCCTTGAAGGTCAACTATGGGAGGATTAGCTTCGGAATATCTTAGGGTGATTTAGCAAATCTTAAGACGTGTTCTAGCCTCAATAGGAAGAAGTCGACGAGTTACTACAGTTTTTCCCCTTTCTGCTTCAGTAAGATGGACAGTGGTCGAAATAGTAACTCTTTGGCTCGTGAACAAATGTAAATATAAACATGGGCTTAGCAATTTTGTTTAAGTGCTTCTACATACTGCAGTGCTTGGCATTTATTTCTCCTCTTTAACGTACACAAAGTATACTGTATTATTAAAGTATCGTCTCAAGAGAAATACCATTGTAAAACTTTGTTACAGCCTTTTACAGTGATAATTTGGTTCCGTGCAACACACCATGAGCCATTTGTTAACCTTTCTCTTTGGAGGCAGTCTTTGAACACGAACAGCTCTCTATATTTTACTCGCATATGCTATTATGCAAATGCATAGACGGTGTGACACAGTGAAATATGCAGGATGCAATTCACTGCGATTCTCTTTTAGTGGAACCACAAATAAAAAGAGCCAATTGGCACATGATTGCTATAGCTAGAGGTGTGCGTTATAACTTTACCACCATAATTCATTTATATGAGCAAACACGCTGGAAACATGCTGATATTCTCATCTGTTCTCACATAGGAGGGCCTTTAATATAGAAGAATTCCATATAAGAAATAGTTTTAACAAGATGGCTTCTCCCTGTGCATGTTCTTGTGTACCGCCGCGACCATCAGGAATGCACAGCTGTGTCCACCGATCTCGGCGAACGATATTGTACGGTGTGCACAGTAAGCCACACCGGATTCTCCTGCCTGGGAAAACATCTTCTCCTGAATATTAACATGGAGAAAACAAGACAAATTAATTGTCACAGCGAGTTGCTGAGGTAAAGAGAAATAAACGCAGAGAAAAATGTTGCCCTAAGGCCAGGTCAGAAAATGCCAGCAGGCTAATTCAGCCGCCCGCTGCTTCTTTGTGTGGAAGTCTCCTTTTTATCCTATCATAGCGTCAGAACTTCTTTTTTATGGGCACGTAGGGATTTGGGAATCAATTTGCCTTTTAGCAAGTACACTGGATTTTGGGCTTTTTTTCCATAAACCATAGTCTGCTTTCAGCACAGGGAGGGCAAACCTGTTATCTCTGCCAAAAAGTCAAAAACACACGTGTGTGCGTGCAGAAACACACACACACACACACTCACACACACACATAGGCGCAGGGAAGAACATTCTACAGGGTTCAAGGTACACTCCGGATAGATTTTCAGCGATCAATTGAAATAGTAGTCACTTGCCCATGGACAGAGCTATTGATTAAAGGCTGCAGACGACAGATAAAATGCTAAGTCTCATCAGGGGGAAGAGCGGCCCAGCGCGGTGGTGTAAATATGACCGTCGGTTTTGTGGCCACGGTAACAGTCTGTGACATCGAGGGGCCAAAGTGAGAGGATGTCACGAGACTTTAAGATTTCTTCACTCATTGGAGCGTACAGGCTAGACCCTCTCAGCAGAGCTCAGGCGGAGAGCGGGAAATGCTTTTCCTTTCCCAGACTAGAATAAAAGTCCAACGTAGAAAGTAAAGCAACAAAAACAAACAAACAAAGTAAAAGCAGCAAACATACACCAGAAGAGACACACACTGAGCACTCAGCATGGTTTGTTCTGAGTCAGATTAACATTCTGGGGAGGGATCTACTTTTAAAACTGCAGACAGCGTGATTAATCAATCAGCATTTACATTGTAACTAAGCAGCACTGATGAATATCCATAATTAGAATACATAATTTTTGTGTTTTGTTTTGTTTTCTTCCCCCCCCCTCTGTAAATTTTTGTTGTGAGTGAAAACCAAGCTGATCGACCCTGGACAAGCTTGTAATCCATTACACCCTGTGACATATTGTGAAAAATTCAGCAGAGTGAAATGGACTATAAGGAGACTGAATCCATCATTGGACCAATCAGCATGGCTTGAAGGATGTATACATAAGATCCGTATAACTCATGTGCTGGCGGGTATGAACATCATAGATTAGGTTGTTTATCTCTGTCGCACTGTTGAAAAGGGTTGCAGTGGCATCTCTGCGCTTCGCTAATATCCAGCCCCTTTCATCTCATCCCACGAACTGAGCTGTTCTTTCTGAATCTCCTGGCCTTTTTACTCCAGCATCGCTGTTTGGTTCATATTGATCTTTGCAACAAGAAGACCAATTGCATTATTGACAACTGACAGCTAGTGCTCTGCAAAGGTGCATGCAGTGAACTCTCCCAGGGTAATCTCTTGTGTGATTTCTTTCTTTGTAATTCACTCACATTTCATCTCTCTCTCTCTCTCTCTCTCTCTCTCTCTCTCT
This sequence comes from Sternarchorhynchus goeldii, assembly GCA_028565775.1. Taxonomy (NCBI): domain Eukaryota; kingdom Metazoa; phylum Chordata; class Actinopteri; order Gymnotiformes; family Apteronotidae; genus Sternarchorhynchus; species Sternarchorhynchus goeldii. The sequence continues at coordinate 1,488,911 of JAOXYF010000025.1, forward strand.
CTCTCTCTCTCTCTCTCTCTCTCTCTCTCTCTCACTCTCACTCTCTCTCTCTCTCTCTCTCTCTCTCTCTCTCTCTCCCTCTCCCTCTCCCTGCATCCCTCAGGTGCAATAATCGAACCCAGTGCATTGTCATTACGGGATCGGATGTCTTCCCTGACCCCTGCCCAGGAACTTACAAATACCTTGAGGTCCAGTATGAGTGTGTCCCCTATAGTAAGTATATGAGCCATAATTTTGATATCATGTTAAAACTGAACACAGTGTTGGTTAGCGGTACTTTTTCTTTTTCATATTTCTCCAAGAACACACTGGAGAAAAAAATATTTGCACATGCCAAACGTATATCACGAGGGAACAGTACATTTCTAATTCATTTCAGCTATGCGCACTGCATCATTTGAATTTATCATCTTCGCCGTAGCTTTCGGAGAGGCTTTATCAATTTTCTTTATTACTTAGTTTTATACATCTCTCAGCACCGCCTGTCTTGTCTTCTTTTAAAGTCAGCCTACAGAAATACACTCGCCAACCGCTTTAGAAACATGTATTACAAATCTGTTGCTGGGCACAGTTTGCGTTTAGCCACCCTTCGAGCCTTCGTTGGCGGTCAGATTCGGATCCCAGAGCTGCTGCTGGTGCTGGAGATGTTTGTCTGATCACCTTCAGCTCATCTGTACCATTCTCATGTGTGAAAACTCTAGCCACACCGCTGGGCCTGATACGCTCAACACAGCCAGGGCTGCTGCCACATCTGTACCGCTGCGGTGTTGAATTTTCTTCTTAGCAGCCACTGATGAGTTATATAACGCGGAAGATGGTGGCTGTCAGACTGTATACAGCTACAGATGGGCTAAGGTCTGTAATTATGCACATATACTATACGAACAATATAATCATAACTAATAAAGAACCTAGTGTAGGTGGAAGGTATGTGTTTGTAATAAGGTGGTTAGTGAGTGTACACTGTATATATATATATATATATATCGGTCACCACAGATCATTTTGGTAGTGTTTAATTTTCCATGTGTCAAAAATTCTCCTCATTAGCCAGATGCTCTTTATGGCATCCAGTGTCCTTACGATTCGGAACATTAATTACCTTAATAGATGACACATAAAAGTAAAGGAATGTCATCATTAGACTCATCCTCATAGTGGAGGACAGGTCGGGGCGAAACAGCCACGCCCACTGACAGGGGCCAACACATTAGGATACCTAACAAAGCCAACACGCATCAGACAAACCGAATGCTTTAGTTACGGCTTTACCACACGCCGTACAGTGGCCAAACTCCAGCAGCCTAATCTGGGTGGCAAGGAAGACAAATGACACTAAAAAATAATATATATATATAGAGAACAAAATAAAACCAAACAATTCCATTTTGAGATTTTCCATTACATTACGAGTATGGATTGTTTGGTTCCATTAGGAAATTAGATAGTTAGATTATCCTCCAACTGGCTTGTCTCATCTACCAAAACATATCTGGGATTTTTGCTGTGCGTTTAAGACATTGCTCACCTAGGGAACCCTGGTGAGTACAGAACATTCAAAATGCATCAAGATTTGACAGTAAATCCCATTTCTCTGGTCTGTATCTTTTGGGGGTTTGATAACTTTGTGCTAATAATAGTTCGACACAAGAGAGTAAAATGAAAATAACCCTGTTGGGATTTAAGCCAATTATTAACTGTTAGGTAAATCTAACCAAAGTACAGGTAGTGCTATTTTGAATGGCATGCATTATTTAAGGTGACAGTGTTCCTCTTGACACTGCTGCTTTTGACTGTTTTTCAGTCTCCTCATGAACGTTGGAGGAGCTATCTTCAGCATCCTCAGACTCGTTTCGCAACTGCTTAAATCTTTGTCTTGAGCTCTTTTCTCCTTTCCAGATTCCTGCCTTCATTCGCTGGCCGTCCACAACAACGTCGATACATTCATCCTGACTGCGTTTTGTTTGACTTTTTAGGAAGCTCGCCTTCTCCTTCCCCCTGAACTATGATGCACCATAATGCTCTTGCTTCTTTACACCTACGATCTTGGCGAAGATCCCCCTCCCCTCCCCTCCCACACTCCTTTGCTGTGTTAAAGACCCAATCAGGAATCACTACGGCAACAGAGGCATTCGGATACCAAGAATACAACACACCTGAACACACACATGTAAATCTGTCATGCACTAAGCTCTTTTGTCCTGGTGGCTATGCAACACTCTTGACAGTTCCTGATTGGATCTTTAATAATGTTTGTTTTTTTGTTTTGTTTTGTTTTTCTTCAACACATACTCAAACCGCAGAGGCTGTTATTAATGATAGGGTAGAGAAGCATAGAGTATGTACATGTGATCAGCGCTTGGCTTCAGTTGCTCTGTGTGCTACCATTGCACAAACATCGCTAGCTCAATGCAACAGGGCCAAGTGGAGTAACCAGCTCTGCGTGTGCTCAGCGCCGCTTTAACACTCTGCCCAAAGAAATGGGAATTGCTTGCAAAAAAACTGGAATATTAACCAACAAGTTGTTATAGAAACAGAACAATGGATGTCTTCTGGATGTCTTTAGTTTATGAGTAATTGCCTCATTTGGTGTTATGTACCAAATGATAATGAACCCTGTAGTTATTGCTTTTTGTGTGTGTGTGTGTGTGTGTGTGTGTGTGTGTGAGAGGGCTGTTTTTTTTCATTTGTTGATCTGAGAGGAGATTTTCTTAAGGACTCAGCATTACCATTTTAAAGAAAAGCAAAATATTTAAAAACACATTCAAAGTTTTATAGTACATTTTATTATGGAAAATGCAAAACTGTAGTGACAGCAAATTGCGGGAAAAAACTGTATAGCCTTTTTTATTGGTGATAAACTCCATTGCTTACCCTTTAAAACTAGATCCGATATCAAAGTAATGTCAATAACACTGTTATCTCAAAGTTGATAAAAAAAAAAAAAAAACATTTCACGTTGTGGGTTGTTATGGATTAAATCTTTTAGAATGCTATCTTCAGTTTGCATATTCTCTTGAGTTCTTTTGGAAATCTACCTTTGGGGATCTGGGGTGCTCTCTGTGTTGCTAAGCCAGCCCTGTCTACACCAGAGCATTCTTTCCAAAGCTTCCCTGCTGTTGGGCTCTTCAGGCAGGGAGCTGACTCGTGTGTCTGGCTCTAACTCAAGTCTCTCTCTCCCTCTAACTAGGCAGACCTCTGTAAATAATGTCCTTTAACTCATGACATGTTAACATGTGTTCATGGACATGATAGTTAATTCATGTTAATCTCTTTTTCCCCTTTGCACACCTTTCATTCTTCCAACGCATAAAATAGAAGTGGAGCAAAAAGGTAAATAACTGACCCAATCTAAACTCCCTGTAGCTCCTTTTTTGTTTAGATTTTTTTGGGG
>JAOXYF010000025.1:1515828-1549569 GCA_028565775.1 Sternarchorhynchus goeldii
GAGTTTGAAGGCAAAAAAAACACAGAAAGAGAATCTCATTATTCAAAGTGTTGCAGCACCCTAGTTTTTGGGGTGTATGAGTTGGGGCGATGGCTGTGCTTGAACGTACGGCGAGGCCTGGGGTGGTCTTTTAACTCGGGGAAAACGCTGTCTTTTCCCTCCCCCTACCTCCTCTTTCACTGCTTGCCAGCTCCCGTAGCGTTTTTCCGATTTAAAAAAGAAACGTGAACTCCAAGAAGCTCCCGGAAGCTCGGCGACAGCCGGAGGTTTGCTCCGCTCCAGGGCGAGTGGGGCGTTAGCTCGATGAAAAGAAGGACATGGAAGTAATGAGCAGGTCTCAGGGCGTTGGGGCAGCCAGCCTGCATTCAACCGAACGCGGATCATGGTACGTCACAGGCTGTTTGCATCACCCAGACAGCTCTATCTGCTCCTTTAATATTTCATCCAGTTCATCCAGAGTTCAGGCGGGTGCACGCGTTTTGACTCTCACAGTGTGGTAAAGAGCTTTCTCCACACTCCCAGAGTAGAGCTCCGGGTCTTCTGTATTGGATAGCGGCAGAGAGAGAGGGAGAGGTAGAGGGAGAGAGATGGAGAGAAAAGAAAGAGAGGGAGACTAACTCAGGAACAACTCTCACAAAGGGAGGAAACACCCCAGGGGGAACGGCAGGGGAAGCGAGGTGGTGTTGTGGTGCCCCGGGGGGGTTGTTGGAGGTGCGGATGTGGACAGGGGCAGGCGCGTGGGGAGCTTTCAGAGCGCGGCTGTCCGAGATTCTTTCTTTCTTTTTTTTCTTTTGCTGGTACCACACATGACTCCTCCACCAGCCTCATCAATGCCACCACACCGGTCGGCGGGAGCCGTGTGTGCTGGCAGCGTAGACAGACCCAAGCTCACTGCAGCCTCGTCATCGCTGGCATTCTCCCTGGCAGATCGCAGGAGCCTGGCATGTGAAAGAACTCAGCCACGCTCACCTCCCACCTGCCTTTCACCCTCTCACCCATATTCTCACACCTCCTACCTGCCCCGTAGGTCGACCAGGCGGTTGCCCGCGTGTGTGGGGTGATGTAGTTGTGGAGGGGGGCGGTTGGAGAGGGGTGGAGGGATTGATTCACTCTACATTTCGAGCGCAGACCAATTAGGCTGTGTCGCTGGAGGACAGAGGAGCGTGCACGTGGCCATGCTGGAGTCATGGGGAAGCTCTTCGCAGATCAGTGCTATTCACCCCTACAGACTACATTAGGAACACAGAGTCATTTTAGACAGAAGATCCATAACTTATATCATACCAAATACAAAAGATCTGGCAACCTCAGTTTATTCAGAAATTCTTTAGAATGGCATACTTGCTTAGAAAAAGTTAAACAGTCAAGGGTTAGTCAAGTCTTCTGTATGTATATAAGAATATACATATACATATTTATACAAATGTATATATAACATTGTGTATTTATATATGTATACATCTGTATTTGTGTGTCATTTCCTGTTTTTTTTATTTCCTTTGCATATATTCATGTATGTGTGTTGGTGGTTCAAAACTATTCCACCTAAAACTATTCCACCTTGTACTGTTTGTGTGGACCTCTCTTAACAGCCTGTGTGTTTATTTTGCAGTGTGGTGGATTCGATCCATTTTCTATGCCCTTATCGATATAGAATGACACAACACTTGGCTCCAGTCTTCTTGACTCTGTCCTGCCACACCTGGGGCTTTATTGTATTAGGCACTGGCTGCAAAGAACTTTTAGCCGGATCCGTTCCAAGAATCCAGCTAATAGGCCTTCTCTCTACTTTCATTCTGGTCCTCTGTCTTGATTTATTAACACAGGCATTGTCCTTTTTCGGCAGCTTAATCTCATCTTCCTGGTCATCACAATGTACAGGATGGTGAAGCACTCCACTTCATTGAAACCTGACTCCAGCAGGTTGGAAAACATAAAGTAAGTTACTCTGAGTCTTTCGATGTGTCCTCACCTGCAATGCTTGCTAACATGTCATTTGTGATAGAGGGCAGACGTTTCCCTCGCATAGTCACAGCAACAACAACAAAAAAAGACTTTTTTCCTCCATTTTGTTGTATAAAAGAAAGTGTTCTGCTAAGCCAGTTTAAATCAGACCAAAGGAATTTACCAAAGGAATTCAAATAGATTATTTGAAGCCTAGAATAATTTCAGACAGGATTTGGATGGAGGGGTGAGTGGGGGTGGGGGTTGAGATAGGAGATGGACAGAGAGACATATTATGATGACAATACTTACTTTGTTCCAGTCCTTTTTAGACTCCACGGTTACAGGGACCACAAAATGCTTCTTGGCCCTGTATTGAGAGTCCCTCTACAGCACAGAATGAAAGGGTGACTGAAAGAGCTGTGTGTGTGTGTCTGTGTGTGTGTGTAGGGGTACAGCATAAAAGAGAATGAAAGTCTTTCCATGTGTTTCTCTTGGAAAAAACACAAAAACCTCTTTTAATAGCAGAAAAGAGAAAATATTTGTCTATCATGTTGTGCTTGCCTTCTGACTCTCCAGCTAAGAATACTGTTTAAAGGATGACCTAAAAAGTCTTGTCTGTCTATGTTTGGCAACTATTGTTTGCCAAAAATCCACTTACTGCCATTTTTGCCATCAATAGACTATTAAATGTTTAATAATGCAATCTTTCCTGGTGCGATAATTTCTGTTTATCCGCTTTTAGACTGCATTTCGGTCAAAATGTAGCATTTCTTCCAGTGTGAGAGACACAAAATATGACTTTGCTGGAACAGGCCAGGATTCCAGTAAATAAAACCGAACACAAAATGAGCATAATGTAAAAATCTCAGTGACGCCACAGTTTTGCGCTGCTGGGTTTTACAATATCAGCACTGTGTTGCCACTGAGATTGGAGAGGTGGAGACCACGGAATCACTCCACCTGCTGCGTGCTGCGTATGGAGAGAGCTAATCTGTGGCATCTTGCTTTTTTCTCTTTCCATTCTCCATATATTTTCTTCCCTTCCTCCCCTACTCTCTCTCTCTCTCTCTCTCTGTCTGTGTTTCTCTTTTCTCCTTCTACTTCTCGCTTTCTGTCTTCTTGCCCAAACCAGTAATTATCGCGTTTGTGATGGCTACTATAATACCGATTTGCCTGGGTAAGCTCTTACCATATATCACAACTGATAGGTGGCTACTCGTAAAATTTTACCACCACTGTAAATTTTACATAGCTGAAAAGTACGAAAAGCACATTTTCTGTTAAACATGACCTAAATAAACCCCACTCACACTTTTGTTTTTCAGGCTGCTTTTTAAAGAAATTGCATATATATATACACACATATATAAATTGAATATCTTTTTATCAGTTCGGTTGAGTGGGAGCTAGAAAGCCCAAAACGGTGGGTTAGCTTGATCATAATTGTGCTTTATCTGACTCACCTGAGCACACTTTCCACAGTGTGCTGAGCTATCTTGTTCTGGTTGTGTACGAGTGAATTGGCTCAACACACTTTTGAGTCCCATCATGATTAAGAGAATATTAATGATTGTAATCTTTCCTCTAAACTCACGACTTCACCGTGTGACGTAACTTCTTCACAAGTTACACAAGTTTCAGCATCAAATTTACACAAAATTCCAGGAATTTTGTTGTTAATTGTTTTTTTTGTTTGTTTGTTTTTTTTTAGTTTTTGGAGAGGGGTGGGGTGGGGGACTGGACTGCATGCTAACCAAGCTGTGATCTTTCTGACCTGATTTTGTCTCTCTCCCTTGTTTACCATGCTTTCTAGCTATGAAGATAATAAACCCTTTATCAAGTAAGAGTGCTAGCTGGGCGTAGTTCCCCCCCCACCCCCACCCCCACCCCCATCTTCCTACCCACTCTCGTCTCTCTCACTGCCCTTCCAGCCCCTTCATCCTCTCTGTTCAGAGTGCCCATCCTCCATGTTTGTTTGTTGGTGCTGCTGTTGGCTGGCGCTGGTGTCTGAAGGCTCCCCTGGACCTTCACACACCACGCCCCCTTTTCTACTCTTCCCCCCCCACTACTTTTCCCTTCTTTTTCCTGCTTCCTTTTCTTTCCTCTAACTCTATCTCTTTGGTTTCTTAGTTAGCCAGGACGTGTTGGCCACGCCTCCTGTAATGGATCCGATATGATTACAGTTCTCGAGTGTAATATTCCCTCTCTCCTCACAGCCCAAAATCTCTCACACATTTCTTCATCTAGTAGTGTGGCACGTGCAAAATGCCCACACTCGAAAAGATGCTAGTTAATAAACGAGAACCTAACCGATACACAAAATCTTTTGTTCGCATCTTATTGGTTCAGATCTTGGAGCGTTCTCTTACACTGCTCATCTCTCTCAGGCTCAGGTCTGCTTCCAACTGACGAGGATCTGTTCTTAAACTTTACCGTGCCATAAATGTCGTGTGTCATTTTTTCTTTTCTTTGGTGGTTTTTTTGAGACGTGTCCCTATCATGTTGTCATCAATGCCTGTTCGATGGTCTGGGAAGCCTGTGGCCTCAGCCTGAGAGCTGCCGTGTTGTGTCTCTCCTTGTGAAGGTCCTGGGTCCTGGGGGCCTTCGCCCTGCTGTGTCTCCTGGTCCTGACCTGGTGTTTCGGCCTGTTCTTCATCAATGAGTCCTCGGTGGTGCTGGCCTATCTCTTCACCATCTTCAACACCTGTCAGGGAGTCTTCATCTTTATCTTCCATTGCCTGTTCCAGAAAAAAGTAAGTTTCACTTGTTTCCCCATGTAAAAATGAATTAATCAGCAACACAGTGCATTTAAATTACTTTTTTTTGTGTGTATATTATTGAAATCTGGACTGTATAAAAATATCCAGCATGTTCTAGATTTAAAACGTTTCTAAGGGCACAGTTGTCAGAGGCAGGAACTAGAAGGACCATTTTTCACGCACCGTAGGTTCGCCGCGAGTACAGTAAATGCTTTCGGCACACGTACTGCTGCGGCGGCCTGCCGACGGAAAGCTCTCACAGCTCCACGAAGACGGCTGCAGCAAGGACGAGCGCACGGTACTCCTCTGGCACCCAGGTACGCAGGCCGCTCAGCGCCCGCGAGAACCGGCCTGACCCACTTTCCGCCGGCTTTGGTGATGAGAAAAAGAATATAGCTCACGAGACGCAACCTATAATGATCTGATGATGTGAAAAATGGGCTCTATATGGAATGAGCGTTTCCACTATGGCGCGGAGTACATCAGGGTTCCTGCTGCGTTCCCTTCTCTCATCTTATCTTTTGACCTTGGACTAACCCCTTTCCTTATTAGGACATTTTTTTTGGATTTCTGTGCTCATCTGTTCATCTAACATTACACACAGATGATATCAAGTAATGACTGATGGTAGATGTTTACAGCATCTTGCAACATACCAAAAAAACGCAAAAACAAAAACAAAAACAATCAATCACTGTCTGAAACTGTCATTTCAAAACTTGTTGTACACAAAGTATAAAGAGAATAATTTGCTGCAACAAAATGTCTGGGGCCACAGGTGAAGATAGTCATTTTCTCAAAAAAAAAATAAAAAATCCCAGCATGCCTGTAAACAGTTTTCTTCTATGGTAAACAATGGATCCTTAATTGCTGCCCTTTGTCAATCGAACAGAGTCGAATCAGGAGGATGTGGAACGACACTGTCCGGAAGCAGTCTGAATCCTCCTTTATCTCAGGGGACATCAACAGCACATCAACCCTCAACCAAGGTCAGTCGCAATCTATTGATGTTACATGAGAAGAATTTCAGGCTTTTGAGCTCTTTTCTTGACGTAATGAGGCAGACTTATCATGAGTGTAAAAGCACTGTTACTCTGTGCCCAGTGAAATGGTTTCCCTGTTTTAATTGTTATTAGACCCTTATTCATTTAGAGATTGGGTAGAGGATTTTGTGTTTTCAACTCCAAGACGTTCAGTCAGTTTTAAAGTAGTTTTATACATGTGTGTGTGTGTGTGTGTGTGCGTTTATGTGCATGTGCCTGCGTGTATATGTAGTAACACAAATGCAAAATCCCCCAAAATTAATGTACCACAAAAAAGCAACCGCAAATTTGAAAGTTCAGGATTTCTCTTGTGCCGCACCAACATAGCTGCATCAATCAGTCATGATGTAAGGTGACTTAGTGAATACTCTTTGAAGGATTTAGAAAAAAAAATATATATATATGTTATTTATTATTTAGCCAGGGCACAAATGTATGATGATGAGAAGATGATGTTCAACTCTAGCTGACCCTGAGTGGTAAGGATGCGTTATTCAGAGTCGTTGCTTTGACTTCCTCTGAACCACTAAAGCAGCTCTCTACGCATGCCTGAGTTCCAACACCTGCCACTCTTTTCTTTCTCTTCATGTTCCTGTTTTTCTGTACCGACAGGCAACAAAGATTTCAGGAGGCATTTTTCTTACTGAACTCATTTGTAGTTGCACCTAAAGTGTCACTAGAATGGGTGAAGGTTACTGAGTATGGTCACTAATGAACAGATATTTGTCTGTTGTTGTCATCTGTTTGCATAAATGTCAACATCTGGTCAAATAGGAATTGGTAATGTTGTAGTCAGTGGGTTCTAAATTCTTTTTTTCTCACAAATTAGTAGCATTTCGAAGCGGCGCAAACGCGGAATTGATATGACAGGGTAACAAGTACATTTGGTAGTGTGAATATAATAATTATGTACAGTAACGTTTTGTCCTATCTGTCCTAGGAGAACAAAAAACCAACAAATATAATTAGTATTATTTTTAACAGATACCAACAAAACACTGACCAAATATCAGACGCAGAAATATTTTTTGAACTAACCAAACATGGTCTGTGGTGACCGCGATTCCAGCCTTTCCTTTATCTTTAAATTTAGACTGAGCTTAAACACGTTCGTCCTAACCATGCTATACTCTTATGTCTCTTCTTCTGTCTTGCTGAAACAGGAATGACGGGCAATTATCTACTAACAAACCCTCTTCTACGACCCCAAGGCACTAACAACCCATACAATACGTTACTGGCCGAAACAGTCGTATGTAACAGTCCTACGGCGCCGGTCTTTACCTCTCCAGGTGCGCTTGCTAAACTGCCGCAGAAAACAAAAAAAGAGAAACGAGAAAAGTATATGCTGGTCCTTTTGTCTGCTTTGCTTGCGGTGTTGTCCTGAATGTTGGCAGTGCCTGAGAGCGTAGTATCACTCTCACAGCGCTCCAAAATTTCCCCCACAAACAGTCTAGGCTGATTTATTTTTTTTTTCCTTTCTATTTTTTGGCACTTGCTTCGTCTTTTGAAGCCATTCAGTGTAACATTCTGAACCTCAAACTTCTCCGTTTGATGTTTGTTCATGTCCTGTCAGAGAGAGTGATACTACCTATGAAGTAGCTTTAATATTACACAATTAATACTGTTCTGAAATGTTGTGAATGCTTTGATATTTATGTTTGATTCATTCTGTAATAGATCCTATTTTTACTGCATAGTCACAAGTAATTCAAAGCTTTCAATGCAAAACATATTTTTCCAGTCCACAGTACCAGCCTTAGTACCACAGTTGATACCTTTTTTTTTACAGTTAGCTCAGTAATTAATTCTGTTGGAATAAAGCCAATTACACTTACACATAATCAAGTTAAAATTGATTGCCGCTCATTGCAGTAGGCCCTGCCTAAAGCACAATTAAAGCACATGTGACTCTAATTCACAATCGTGCCCCGGAGTGCGACATTCAAGTGCTCTGACATTTTTGGAAATTGATGTGAAACCTTACTATCTATGTGCTCTGCTTTCTCCCTCTCACTGCATCCCTCTAGTGACCTACAGAGAGACAAGTATGGAAGTAAAACTTAACTTTGCCTATCAAATGTAAATTTTTTTCAGCATGATTTTCTCAACAAAAAAAAAAAAAAAAAAAATGAATGAGAAAGAATGAAAAAGAAAAAAGAAATGAAGAAAACGACTCGCTGGGTTTAACCTCAGGCCATCCATATTCAGTGAGCAAGTGGTTCAGAAACTAGTGAAGAAATGGTTTTCGTCTTAGTCCCTCAGTAGGACATGTACGAATGCCAGAGTAAACAAGTTTACTTGAGTTTTAAGTATTTGGGCCCTATTTTCTTGAGTGTTCAAAGACACTGGTATGTTCATGACCACGCAACGGGTGCTTTGGTCTTTCAGTGCCTTGCACACTCTGAAGTGTGCACTTGTGCGCGGGGGAGGGTGTCGGCGCAAAGCCATGAGCGGTGCATAAAGCGGATGCGCTCCAATTTGAATCCAGATTGAAGTGCGGTATCTAAATCCTGATGCATTAGGGTGCAAATGAAGTTCTGTTGCCAGAACTGTGTAACAATTACAGTGCATCACGAGATAATGTCCGTGACAAACATCGTTTAACACCCTATGGCAGTAAATAGGTATAATTACAAACTGTTATAACACAGGTGGCCTTCACGATGTAGCTCATCGATTAATTGGAGGCTTATATGTAAAGCGTCGTAACTAGTTCTTCCCTAACCTGATGTGCGTAACGAGGACGTTCGAGCGTAAACCCTGCAGTGCCCAAACCCGATTCTCTGTCGTGCTTCCACAGCTGCATGAAGTAACGGAAAGACACAGATGTGTTCCTTACATTGTCTGTCGCTGCATTGCAAACAGTCAATTTTAACGTCTAATTCCTGGTGAGCGTCTGTCGCCGCGTATTAAGCTGCGGTTAAGTAGAGTAATAGAAGACATTATTGTGGTTCCAAATATTTGCTCGTGTTGGGTTTGCACACACACACACACACACACACACACACACCTCATGCTCACACACACACACACCTCATGCTCACACACACAAATGCCCCTGTCTCCCGTTCGGCGAAAGCTTCACGGTTGAGCTTCACCAGTGGAATTTCTCCTCTTAACACAGCCGCTTCAAAGGTGTGTGGTGAACCCCCTCCCCCGCCCTCACCCCAACCCTCCTGCACAGAGCACTGATGACTGTGGCCACATGATAATAGCATGTGTCTTTCGAACACGTTTTTCTGACTCTGGGCCATTTAGCAGCACTGGTCACATGATCTTGTGCTTTGAGTGATGAAAATAGGGCCGTGTGGTTTTAGTCATAATGGGGTATGAGTGAACAAGGCAGTTAACTGTCTTCTCTCCGCATTAAATTATTATTTGGTAGGTGTTTAAACAGATCATTTGACGTTGGGATAAATAGCTTGAATTCAGAAAGCTTGCCATTAATTGCAATTCTATAACTGAAATCGTTCTGTTGATGCAAAAATGGTTAATAATTTGTGTCCTAAATCAATACTGAAACACACAGTTATATCTTCATTAGTAAATCATTAGCAATTAGTATGTTTGTTAGTAACTCACTAACTCTGGATTTGCAAAGTAGACATTTAATACAGCTCACCAGTCAAAAAAAAGTGATTTTTTTTCTCATTACAGCCTGACTAGGAAGGGAATTCTAAACTGGATAAAAGTAAACCGTTTGAGCATCACTGCAGCAGCTGTTTTTAATCCTCATTTTTTCTTTGTCTGCTTCTTCATGCCAATTTTTACATTACATTTCAACTTTTATTTATAAATCACGATCTTTCTTTCCTCATTTTTATGCATGGTACTCCTCTCCTCGGCTGTTATTAAAACAGTGTCACAATAAAGCACACCTCTCTCCCTTTCACCTTTTACCTCTCCCAGAGTGTTTCCCTCAGCTCTCCTTTTCTCAGGATACTAAAACCCTTCTAGGCATTACAAATGCACCTTCCCCCGTTTTTCCTCGAGTTCTTTTCTCCGGTCTTTTTCTTTTTTCTTTCTTTCTTTTTGTTTCCATGACCCTCATCTAAAGAGATTCCAAGAATCGTTGCCTCTGAGCAACCCCAGCTGTGTATACATGTCGGCCCGCGCTTTTTAAAAAAAAAAAAAAACCCTCACCCCTCAACTCACTACATTTGAATTAGCCACTACAAACGTGAGAGGCAAGCATTGCTGTAGGCTTCAGTTTGACCTTTACCTGGTCAAGACGGCGTCAGCTCATATGTCCACTCAATTAGCCGCCAACCTAACAGTGCAGTTCGGCCACCAATCGCTCCGGTGACATTTAATGAGGAGAGAAGCCTGTAATTGCCGATGTGATTTTTATTCCGCTGAACCCTTGCTTACGCTAAACTTTGCAAATTTTTACTTTCATTCCTTTTATCCTTTTTCTCTTCTTTTCCCTCCTTCTGTCGGTGACTACTCATCGTGTTTTACAATAAAGTCATTTGTGTGTTTTTTTTATTGTTTGTTTTTGTTTGTTTGTTTGGTTTTGTTTTTTTGTTTTCTTTTGGACATCAGCTACTCTTAGGCCAGATAGCCTGAACAGACAGACATGATGTGAGTTGTCTAAAGTGAGTCATTTCCACTTGCCTGTCTGTTGTGCTGTTGGATGATTGCTTGCTGGCTTCCTCGTACTTGGCTGTTTGTGTGTGTGTGTGTGTGTGTGTGTGTGTGTGTGTGTGTGTGTGTGTGTGTGTTCTTTTTTTTGTGGTCAGTGGCTCTTTTCGTTTATCTCATTTTCTCCCACCTCCCTCCTAACCCCCACAGATTTTATTCTCAATTTTATTCTCAATTTTATACTTTCCCGAAATAAATTGGGAGGCTGAATTATGTTAATATCATAGCTTGCCCATCTGTGACTCTACATCTGTGATGTTCTTTAAAATGTGTGTTTTGTGATAGTTGTGATTTTGCTGACTAATTTTTTGATGTTGTTTAGGAAAATATAGACTGAATATTTAGGTCCATTTTTGGTCATGCACTTAAAACATCCATTTGTGATAGTAAACAAAGACAACATGAGGCTAATTTTCAGGCCACCATTTTTACCATTATGACTCATATCTAACCTAAGCCCTAAACAACATTAAACGTCTTTTCTTGTCTTTTCTGTCTTTACAGGGCCAGTAGTAACTAATGTACAATCCCTCGCGTATTCTGTTGTTGTAGGACACTCAATGAACAGTGCCAGGGATACAAGTGCAATGGATACTCTACCACTAAATGGTAACTTCAATAACAGCTACTCGCTTCATAAGGGGGACTACAACGATGGTATGCAGGTGGTGGACTGTGGCCTCGGCCTTGATGACGCAGCCTTTGAGAAGATGATCATCTCGGAGTTGGTGCACAACAACCTCAGGGCCTGTGGCAAGAGTCACCGTTCCGAGCCACATGTCACCACCAAAAAGGGGGCGGGGTTGGGGAGTGGCGAGGGCGTGGCCAACACTTCAACCCTGGTGCGCGTGGGCGGGGAGGGCGAGCAGCTGGTGGGGGGTCTGAGCCTGAGGCCCCACCAAACCCAACACCAGCAGGAACAGCGGCAGCAACGACCCAGTGAGCTGGAGGCCCCCCTCATCCCCCAGCGGACTCACTCGCTCCTGTACCACACCCAGGAGAGAGGGAGAGCCGAGCCCCCGCCGGCCGCCTACACCGCCCAGCTCTCGGCGCCGGCCGAGGACAGCCTGCAGTCGCCCAACAGAGACTCGCTGTATGCCAGCCTGCCGAATCTGAGCGACTCGCCCCTGACCAAGAGTGGCCTGGACGTCAGTGAGGACCTCTCACCCTCCAAACAGAGCGAGAACGATGACATTTACTACAAGAGCATGCCCAACCTCGGGGCCGGCCAGCAACTCCAGGCCTACTATCAGATAAACCGGGGAAGCAGTGATGGTTACATAATCCCCATCACTAAAGAGGACTGCGTCCCAGAAGGAGATGTCCGGGAAAGACAGATGCAACTTGTCACAAGTCTTTAAAAGTTAGAGGGTTTTTGTTTGTTTGTTTGTTTGTTTGTTTTTCAAACAGTGAGCACCATTCACCTGCAGGAGGCGAACCAAGGGAGGTGGGGGGGGGTGTGCGGGATGCGTTTGCTTTTGGGGGAGAGGTGGGGTGTACGGCTTAGATGAACTCGGATCACCCTCTCCTCTGTCCTTCTCTTTCGCATTCTTTCCATTACAAAAATGGTTCCTCCCTGATTCCCCAAAGATGAACAGGTCGGAGTGTGGCTGAACTGCAGCGTCAGCCTGACTGTAAATACGGTGTGGATCCGACGTGGGATCTGATGGACGAGTCTTCATCTGATAGTGCTGCTGCTGTTGAATGAGTCATAGTAATGGAATGATTTCACATAAAAAGAGCAAAAAAATATACCAAAAAAAAAAAATAAATAAATAGTATTTCCCATTTTCAGCTCATACGTTTGTCCAAGGTTGTACATAGGTTCTCATATTTTAAGTCCAGTTTTGTATTATATACAAAATGGAGTGTCCAGGACCTAAACAGAGATGTGTGATACGATTGTATGATGAGATATTCCTAATGGAACTGTTCATTTAGGAATTCAGTACCCTGATCTAAGGCCTTTATAATGAAGATTGGATTGTGCTGTATAACCACTAGCAATCAAACCCCTGGCCTTACCTTTTCTCAGTTGTACAGTAAACCATCAAGGGTAATAGCATAAAAATATATATTTTGTTGTATTTCTGGTGTACAATAAAAAAAGCAACCATAAAAAGGATACATTTTAATTAAGACTTTAATTAAGAAATTCTCCAGAGACTATTGTGTGAAAATTGCACATGTTAAAAAAAAAAATGTGTTTATTCTTACAATTCATTCATCATGATATGTTTGGAAGAGGATTAAGACGAAATGAGTGAACACAGCTTGGAAAGGTTGCTGACATCAAATTCTGTCTTGTTTATGAAAATGAGTTTGCTGCACCAAAGCATTGGGCTTTAGTAGGAAATTAGGATTTTCTCACCCTGTTCAAAAGATTCCATGGGAATCTGTACAGGCATGAAAGTCACAAACCACAAACATCATAAAGCTTTCCAGACACGTTCTTCCATCTAGGTTTGGATATTTATTTATTAAATTATTCTACAAAAAAAAAAAAAAAAAAAAATTATTATTATATGTAACAAAGACATTTTGGAAGTCCTTTGTGAATACATTACAGCACTGGTTCGTTCTTTCCATTAACATGTTATTAAGGAGCCCATACAAAATAATGTAAAGTTCAACACTTGTTTAACAATAAATAAATGTGAATTTTTGGCTATTATAACAAGTTCTTATTTACCTGATTTTCAAGTGGCTGTGTTTATGTGTGAAAAAGAGATGTGTGTGTGTGTGTGTGTGTGTGTGTGTGTGTGTGTGTGTGTGCATAAGCCTTGATTTGTGCATAGAGTAGAGAGTTACTTCAGATTAATTAGTCTTCTATTATTTTTGCAGCTCATTCACAAGAGCTTATCAGCACACTCTTATCAATCGATAAAGCCCTCAGAGTTGTTTTCTACATATTTGGCACCCACAGTAAGATGTTATACTATATTTGCTCTAAAGTGTGGGCGTGAACACAGATGGAATGCAGAAGTTGTCGTGTTGGTTACTTGCGTTTAATAGACGTTGATGTTGTTGGATGGCGGGGAGGGGGGCGGGGTGGGGGGCAGGGGAGGGGCCATCGAGCTGTTAGCCAATGGAAACAGCTGCAGTGCATATGCAGGCTCACAGCTTTGCAGCGTTCCCTTGGAAAAAGAACATCTCTGGGTGAAGGCGTTTTCAAAATGTAGCCAACCTCACAATGTCATTTATGTGTCTGGGCAAGTGACCCAGAGCTCTGTTGCTCAGTTCCATCTATTGTATATTGTATAGCTTCATCCATCTTCAACTGATCTCTGTCATACTGCAGTGTTCTGCCACCCTTCTATTTAAAGCGTGTGTGATACATAAGGAAAAAGTGCTTTTTTTTTGTACGTCTATACACTGAAATAACATTTTTGGGTAAGGAATAAGTAGTTTGCTTGTATCAAAACACTGAAGTTACTCTATATTACTATTACTGCAGGGGGTGTGGGGGCGATACTTTCAATTCATAAAGTCAACAGGAGCTCAGCTCTGCTAGTCTAATTGATAAGGTCGAGAGCACAGGCACCAGCCTTAGGTTTGCACCTGAATATTGATTTTGCATTGTCTTGCTGATAGCAAGATTGCTGGGTGATGGAGAGAGTCGACGATGAATATAATAAATGCCTATGACATATTGCTTTTTTTTTCCCTCCTCATAAAGATTCCAGAGGAATATTCAGAGAAAAATGTTCATAAAGAATTTGTCCCAAAAACGCCCCAGGAGATGCTGAATGCGTGTCCAAGATGCAGCTTGTCCATTTTCAAATGTTCATCTTCCTTGTTTTCTTAGTGCAAGTGACAAAACTAACTTTAGGCTGTTAAAAGTAAAAAGTAGTTGTGAATGTTTTTAATAATGCAATAGGTATGCAGTTACTCTCGAACTTGTAGCAAAATGATTCTTAACAGCCATGACCTGCTGAACTTGAGATACGCTGATAGCTAGCAATATGAAATTGCCTTATTTTACATAAGGATTATTTCTGATGGATCTGGATTCATGGCAGGTCGCTGTGTGATGTGGATGTAATATTCAGAGCTGTCATCTATATTAGTTGTCTTCATGCCATCACCATCCTATCATAAAGCATCAAGATGATCTCACCCAATAGCCTTCCCTTTAATATTTAATATACCTTAAACTTAGGTTCAGCTTTAATAAAGTACTAAGGAAAGTCTGATTGACTGAAATGAGAATGCATTTTAAGAAATTTGTTTGCTAGTGCATGTCATCTTTGTGTATAATGGATAATGTGTTTCAGATTTGTTTTTTGTCAGATAATACCACAACAAGTATAAATTATACATGACTTGGATGAATGTGCCAAATCCACAAACACGAGACCACAGCATCAAACTTGAAAAACAGTAAAAATTCCTTTTGACTGGATGCGGTTTGAGGAGGCTTGTGAAATCCACAAATAGCTTAATGCTTATACACAACATGTTAAACATTATCTTAACATTAACAAATACATAATTTGTTGAGAGTAATTAATTGACTACTTGCCTTTTTTGTGGGTTTTTTCTCTCTGTGTGTCATTGGTATACATAATTAGTATGTGAATTATTATTGTGCCTGAGAATAGTATTGGTGTTGAACTAGATGAAGTGGTCTTATTATTCCCACTAAAAAGGTGCAATAATGAAAAACATCTAGCAGAAACCTTGCAATTAGTTGTTTTCTTTTGTGTAATTAGGCTACGTATTTTTTTTTAAAGTTTTTGTTCTGTTTTACTGTTTAGACTTTGGGTGTAATTTGTTTTCAGTGCCTCCTGTCCTTTAAATATTTATTTTTTGAATTCTTTCTGATCAACCCAGTTTGGTTTTCATTGCCTCTGCACTCTGAGTGCTTTGCTCATTGAGATGCCAGGGGGTTGAGTGGAAATGTGCACGACTGCTGTTTGAGCAGAAGAGGACGAAAACCCCATTCGAATAAAGCACAGATATGCTGATTATAAGAGTTAGACTAAGTCATGTTAACAAATTCAAAGACATTAGAGCATTGGGGGGAGGGGGGAATTAAACAGGACCAGTACAAAACCTAAACACAAATCTGCAGTACTTTTTTTTGCCAAATCACTAAGTAGAAGCATTAAAAAAGCAAGATAGAATATGAAAATGGTCTTAATAATTGTTTCACATAATTGAGTCATTTATTTATGAGTAAACAAATGAAAATGGCAGAACATTTCACCGAGGTATATAAAGCCTGGCTCTTCGTGGTTTTCAACTGTAGTTCATGCAGTACTTGCACACACCTCAGCGCACTCACGAAAGCAAAACCCTGGGTGGCTGGGTGTGTTAGAGGTGAACGTTCTTAATGCAGATTGTTTTCAATAAATGTTATTTTGAGTGATTGGACCAAGTGGTTGCAAGTCAACCTTTGTTTTCGTAGATTTTCTCAAGATTTTTCCCCGTTGCAAAGCTGGACTGCAAGTTAATGAGAAAAGAGGGTCACAGTATGATTCCACATGCAAGAAAACATTCTTCTGGCTGTACATATTTTATGGTTTTATAGTAGCAGCACACACACACACAGAACTATTAAAAATGTTTTAGGTTGATTCTATCTATATCGTTGGTGCAAATCCAAACCTAATAGTCTCAGCACACTACTGCCTAAACTTGTTCTTGCAATCACCTCTGTAAAAGTTACAGGCATATATTTGGTGGATCAAATGTTTTTGAAAACTTTGGAATACCAGTTGACCTTACAAATGATGATGAAGATCTAAACATTTAAACATTTTGTATCAGACTGTGATAAAGGAAAACTCATCAGGAACAGACCCATGACCACTTTATTAACAGAGCAAGCAGTTTGTTGTTGTTAAAAACAGAAAATTGTATATCCATTTGTTCCGAGTACTTTACATTCCATTTAAAGTAATAAGACTCTAGTCAAGCTTTTAATAAATGCCCTGATATGTATTGAAGTGGCTCTTGTAAATATTGCAAATGCATTAATCGAAATTTCAAAAAGAGAAAGAACTATGACTCACTAATTTCCTCTAATGGAATCTATAATGGCACCAAACATGTGTCACAATGGTTAATGGTTCCTTTTTAATTTAAGAAATATTTCATTGGGTTTGGAAATGCACTAAAGCACACCTTAACCTGTTACAGACCATTTCATTCAATTTAAGATGGTTCCTTTTAATTTCTCATTCATTATTACATTTAAATTTGTGAAACTATGTCACTATTCCAATTTGTAACCCATGCCATATATTATCAGGTCAACTGAAAATGAACTGCCTTTTTTAGCAGAGGAACTGTTTGTTGGAAAGTGATTACTGATGTTGGATGATTATCAAGGATTCTTCGAAACATTTAAAAATGGAAATAAAATACTATGCCTCTGGGTTGTCCCTCCTCTCGTTTGTAGTAGTTGAAATGCTGACTTTACTGGAACTCAGTTTTGTTGCTGGGTCACTGGTTCATTTTCAGTTCGAGCTACTGAGGTTAGTTACAAACTGTCGAAGAGAACCACCGAGTAGATCTAGCAATTAAAGATCTCTGATTAATCAGTGGATGTAAACATACAGTGTCTGCACAAGTCATTATCTGATTATATTCTCAGGGGGAAACGCCCCCCCAGGACTTCTTGTGTGTAATTAGAAGAGGCACTTTTTTAAACTTGAAAAATAAAAGCATGATTATCTGACTGCAGCTCTCTGATGATCCACCCCCAAAAAAATTCAGCCCAGACATTGATGGAAAAAACTGCTAACTAGAAACAGTATAAAAGAGTAAATCTAAGTTGACTTGGAGGAAGAACTGTGCGAAACTAAAAAGGACGTACACATCTGCTTTTTCTCACTAGGGAGTTTTGTGGTGAAAAGTTCCTATGAAGCTGGTTCGAGTTGAAGCGCTGTAAGCACCGTGTCCGATTGATTATTTGGCAAACGCTAACCTTTCGTCAGACAAAAGCACTTCTATCTCTGGACAGTGTATGTGTGTACATAAAGTTTACAGTAACTCCTTCACATGTCCATTACAGTGTGTCTCACAGAAGTCTCACACAAAGGAAGGAAAGAATCTTTTTTGTCTTTCATCTATCTATCTATCTATCTATCTATCTATCTATCTATCTATCTATCTATCTATCTACACACAAAGTTAGGTAGCAATGTGTACTACATTGCATGTAGTACACAAGTTTTGTTTTTTTTTTTAAAAAAAACATGACATTACAAATTGTATATATATATATTTGTAATGTCCTGTTTTTTTAAACTTCGTGTCCTACATCCAATGTTTGCTTCCTCAAAATTGCAGTTACCATCAAAAATTGATTTCTGCACTCTTCCTAAATTAAACTATTAGTATTGTGCTGTTTAAAAAGAAACTTGTTTTCTTTGCATGGCCAGCTGTCATATTCTGCAAATAAATGTTATAAATAAAAATATTTTGGAGAAATATGGAAGAAATGTTGTCAGTGGGTTATGGAATTTTACATATGTGTGTGTGTGTGTGTGTGTGTGTGTGTGTGTGTGTGTGTGTATCTATGCTCTACAACACTGACAGAGAGAATATTTGCAGTATAATCCATAATTTGTGTTGCAATTTAAGATGCTTTGCCTGAAAAAAACAGTCAAACAATCCTAAGCCTGCTTGCCTGTCTGTAACAAAAGACCAGGTTATACCTTTATTTTGAATGTCTGGGGTAGTCTTGCATTATCCAGCAGGTAGTGCAGCTAGGGGAGTAACACATAGAGGATACAACGAAAAAATTCAGCTCAGGGCTAAAGCTCAGTTGCCCAAAACCACATTTTAATGGTGACCTGTTACATGGTGAAAATTTATCAATTTTGACTAACAAATTGAATGTACAGTCTCTTAGTCTCTTGCATAGCTCAAAGTGAACAAAACTAAAACTTTTATGCAGTGGATTTTTTTTTTTGTTGTTGATAGTATGCCCGAGATTGAAAAAAGCACTGTTATATTTGTGCTCTAATGCATGTTAAAATAGAACTGAAAAAATATGTTCTGCTTAAGGGAGGGGAAATTTAATGCAACCTTTTTGTTTATACAGCTGCTATATTCTATTCACCAATTCTTAACAGACACAAAAGCTGTAGGGCACAATTGTACTATTCGAAGATTTTAATCAGTTTTCCAGCATAACAAACTCAGACAGTCTGAGTTTTAATCAGTCGCAGTGTGCCTGATGAAAGCTAACAGCTATGCTAAGAAGTTTGCCCATCAAAGCGAGAGGGGCCATCTGGCTGGTGGCTCCCCTGTTTGGTTGCACTCAGTGTGGGTGATCCCCCCGGCAGTGCTGGGTCTATGCCAGGCCGCTCATTCTCTGGGGAGGGGCCCAATGAGCACCAGAGCAGATTCACTTTGGATTTATGTGCAAGAATGGAGGGAGAGAACCTGCTGAACCATGAAAGAAAAGAAGGTGACAACATGAATTTATGAAATAGGGATGATAGTGGCATAGTGGCCACCCTCTCCTGAGGAGATTATTCTCGAGCTACAAGCTCAGAAGTTTGCTGCAAGATATTTTGGTAGCGTGTGCAATGGGTGTGCACGCATACAGTATTCGGCTGTGAAAATGTATGCGCGTGTGTGTGTGTGTGTGTGTTTTCAAATTGATGTTGTACTAGAGAAAATGTAGCCCAAGTAGACTTGCACAACATCTACTGTTCAATCCAATCTCACCTTAAGCAAAGTTCCTCTTGAATATTCGTCTATATTAATCAAATGAGATTTTTCGTGACCAAATGAGCTCTTTAAAAAGGCATAAGCATACGTTTGTTCATGTAATGTATAATTAATTTGTCTACCTTTTATATGCCATGCAAGAGACTGTGCAGTAAATAAAGGTAAGCTGGTCACATACTCATTCATTAATAATGTTAAATGCATTATAGCAATACACTTGTTTATATTGAAGAGTTTACCCAGCTAACTAAGAGACAAAAGAGACAAAGTCAGGATATTTATTTTAATCTTATTGTGTGGTGAATGATACGGAACTATAACGGTAAATCTGCCCCATGGTCCTGATCTCAGAGTTATTATTCTCTGAGGGACTTTAATTTCTGCCAAATAGCTGTTGACCACAAACCCACAAAAGACCAAATAAGCACTTCAGTTTCAAGTCATAAACAGCATGCAGACCTTAATGTATAAACCATTGTACAAGATTTGGGAATGTCTAAAGAGGAAGGTGGGGTGCGTTTTAATGATTCAAATTTCCCAGAAGTCTCTTAGCATTTAAAGTAGATTAGTCTCAATATTCAAATGAATAACGTCTGTTTGTTCTCAAAAGCAAACCCAAAGTTGTTCCCACATTTATTCATGACAGAAGAGCACAGGACAATAGCTGTGGTCTACTTTTCAGTCAGTGCCAGTTTGTGAAAGACGACTTACATTGTAGAACTCAGAGAAGAAATAACTTCAGTATTACTTCCTATTAAGTATGTTTGGAATATTTTCCATTAATACTTCAAATGAAGTGTTACATCCTAAGTTGCAGATTTCCAGATAGTTCTTCCTGGAGGAGAAGATGCCACAAAGGCACAAGTGGACCCACTTTGTTCCCAATGGATAAGACATGAAAATAGCTTTTATACAGTATTTGCAAATGTGCTTTGGGCCTCCTTTAGCGACTTCACTCATCAACTTTGGGAAAAGCATGTGTTTATTTAAAACTCCCTTCACTGAAATCAGCAGTGAATGAAAGAATTAAGGAAAAGATAATGACCTGTGGCTGCTCTGTCAGGAAGTTACGTGGATACGTAGAGCTGCAACAAGTTGACTTAAGCAAGCTGAGTTTCTCGTTGCCCAACTATGGTGTGCAGATTAGGAGAACTTTCATAAAAGATATCCTCATTCTACTTGAATTTGTATGATGTAACATCAGGCATCTTGCATATGAAAACAGGTGTAGGTGTAACATAGGGACAGTTGGCCGAATCCTTTTAATTTGAGCGTTTCCAAGCACCACAGACACAGCAGGTTGAAATACAGGCAGAATGGGTCAACAGAGGCACATTCATAATCACATCCAGAAAACCGGTAAATGACTAAGAAGGCAGGGAGAAAGACCAGAAACAGGACATGCGGATAACTGATACTAACAAACACCAGCAGGCCTTTATGAAGTACAGTGGAACAACGAAGGCTAACTTTAAACAGACGATGATGACGTCACAAACAAGGCACATGTGCAGATAATGACAAGGGAGGAGGAGCCAGAGCAGGAAATGCCCATACGGAGGCAGCCTTCCAAAGTGATTGTGTTTGGTAAATAAGACTTTACTCTTTGATAATCAGAATGCATTTTAGGAATTACATAGAAATCCAGATAACTCCAAAGGGCTTTACAAAACAATATATCAGAGCCTACCAGAACACTTTATACAGTTATCCTTATTTTGGGGGAGTGTCTCTCTACTTACCAATGGCCTCTGAGATTGCACCAATAATGTCTGAAACAGCACCAATAACCACATTCGTCTTATGGCATGCCCATGTTCTTTTCCAACAGAATGATGACTCTCTGCTACAAATCCCCGCTGCAGGGATACTCAATCCCCAGACTGGAGGGCCAGCTAGCACAGATTTACCACCCTTCCTCCGTTCCTCTGCTCTGGAGTCTGGTGTCAGCACACAGTGGCCAATCAGTTGCACAAATTGTTCAATTTAGTACCAATGATTAGAGAAGAGGAGAGAAGAAAAGAAAAGAAAAGTGCATTTGCTGTCCTGTACTCTGGTTACAGGAAAGCCAAGCACATGTTTCAGATCTTCTTTTGCTGATCATTAGGATTCCCATAGTTTAGATTATTGCAGATCCCATGCCGATTACTTTACAGAGAGCCAATAGCACTGTGACATGTTGAATAAAAACCAAAAACATACTTACATAAATAAATGCATTTACAAATTTTTAAAAAGTAAGGTAAACTTAATGTACTAACATTTTAAATGCTGATATTTCATTTGTATATATTATGCATGTAGTGTTTTAGTCATATGAACCAGTACAGTTATACTGTACAGTATACGTCAAGCTTAATACAGGTCTTTGTGCTCAAAAATACCCTACAATTAATCTTCTCGATTTTATTTTTTAACCTCCTAACTGTAAATACTTCAGTGGGGGAAAGCTGCTGGTTTATAATGTCAAAGGACACTCAGCTTCACTCCTAAAGACTTGCTATTGGAGAGAGTGGTGTCTTCTCTGTAGTGATTTGAGAAATCGATGACAGTATATACAATAGGGAGTGTTGATCACATCACGTTCACTGGAGCAGTGTGTTCAATCAATGTGTTTGATGTTTGTCCTGCAATAGCTGGGATGAATTGATTGGGTGGAGGTTGGAGTTGGTCTTATTTCGGTCTCTGCTGGCTTACTGGGAGAGCCGGAGAGACTAGACCGCTTAAGATGAAAACAGTGCATTACCTTTTAAAAAGACTCAGCATGTTGTGGAAAGGAGTCAAACTCTCACATGATCTATAATTTGCATTGTGTAATACAGAACTCGATTCAGAAGAGAACTTGTCTGCTTTTCAAAGTACCCAACCCACAGTATCCACCAAACAACTCTATTTATGTAGAGAATTATTGAATGATTGATCCTACTGTATCAGAGGCCTTTGATAATTAGCAATGGTTAACACCAATTACATGAACCAATTGAATCAATAAATCTCCAGTAAAGAACTAGTCTCACTAATGTCTGATTTTATACATTATTTATACAGCACCATAAAAGCAATTTATGCTTGTTGGCTTATTCATTACAATGATGGGGTTATATTCTAACAACACAATTTATTCTCTTAATAATCTAATCCTTCATGGCATGGGCATATATTTCCAGCGCTGCCCTAAATAGACTAAATAAAACAGAGAGAGGAGTTGGTGGGTGATGAGGATGAGACATCCACCAAAGCACAGAAAAATAAGAACCTGGATTATCCGCAATAGGAATGACAACTTGTTGAGCATTTCCACTTCACTTAGATCAGGAAAGTGATCAGCACAGGAATACAATGATAGACTTGCCTGTATTTTATTTGCTCCTCAGGGGGTCTGGGACAGGATAAGCTTTAAGAAGAACAGGATTAGCTAATCCTCAGTCAAAGGCGTATTACTGTAGTTTACAAAGGGATCATGGAAATGGACCTGCACAACCTAACTAGATTTAAGTTTCACCAGAAATCTATTCCTCTAAGCTTTACAGAAATGTATTCCCATCACTGCATATTTGAGGAGGTTAAAAAAGAAGAAGAAAAAACACATTTGCTTTTGTTATTAAGGAGATTCAGACCAGTTATATAGTGTTGTTCCTCTCCAAATCTCCCCAGTTTATGAAAAACAAGACTATCACACTCATAATAACTAGCCTTAATGACTAATCCTTTTTGTGCTAAGGACATTTGTGCACTTGCACATGTTTGAATCCACTCAGCCACCTGCTGTGGAGGAAAACGTCTTTTCTATTGAGAACAAATCAGTGCTTCCTGAAAAATGCAGGTATTGCTTTTTTGTTTCTCTCCCCTACATTTCTTTTTCTTCAAAACACTAATGAGGTAATCATTAGAGGTGGTCAGTAAAATCAGTAAAATCCAGGTTCCAATTCGAAGACGGCTGTGAGAAATGCTGAGTTGAAGCATCTGAGACTCTGTACACCTGCAGAACAGAAGCAAACCAGCTGGAGTCTCACAGAGCTCCTCTCCATTTCCTGTGGCCGTTCACAGCTACGAGGCCTCTGTGTTGACACTGGTCTCCACTGGTGAGACTCTCCCCCCAAACACCCCACCACCACATACCAGTCCTATCAGTTCTGTGATTATTAAAATGAAAATACAGCTGAGTCCACATTGCATAATGAGGTCAAAGCCATTCTAATAAGTCCGGGGGTTTAAAATGTGGAGCTTTACAGCATCTAAAAGAGAGAGTAAAGGACAGGTTTTGGCAACGTACCCACACTCCATATCAAACCTTCCATACTGCAAACAACATCAGGGTACCAAGCAGACTATGCTTCCCACTGCCTACAACTGCACTCAGAGCAAACTATACTTCTTATACAAGGCATTCTGATTTACAATTTCACATTTTAATTTCTGACTGTTACTGTTCAGGAAAAATAACCAAATAGAGAGATGACCAAATATTCCAAACAGCAGTAAAAAAGTAATTACACTGAAGGGCTAGGGGGTGTAAAACATATTAATCCAAGCAACTTGCACTTAATAAGCAAAACTGTAACCTTAAATGATTAGATTACAGATTATTTTTTACCTCTTATGAAGATGATTATGAGGACTTTGTGAATTATTTTTACTTTTAACACATTAACCAACAGCCATTGTAATTTTATGGTATATAGTCAGGTCTACAATTATTCCCAGCCCCTCAAAACACAATTGTTCAATCACATGGAATTCATCAAAACAAATTCAGACTATAGAGGAAAAAACTATTTACTTGTTTCCTTTACTTTAGAATAACCACAGCCATTTCCTGTCCGTATTCACTGGTGAGAATATATATATCATAAGGAATGAGCACACGACATGGCTCAGGGCACAGGATATGTAAAGTAAAAACTGGCACTAAACCTTTAATGCACATGTTAACCTACTCTGGCACACCAGTCAGACACGGAGAAAAGAGTCTGTGCACCAGCCCAATGGCATGCGACCATGTGGATGTCTGATTGACTGTTAGATCACGTAGCAGAAACGAGGGATTCTTCCTTTCCCTTCCCTCCTGGGGAGCCAGGACTACTAGATCAGTCATCCCTCTAGGATACCTGGCTATGGATGACACATAGCACAGATGGGACTGGACCCTGGTCAATTGTCTCGAGGCATACGTTGTTGGGGAAAAGGATAAAAGTCTTGCTTTCTTCTTTCGACGGTAGTATCTCTTAGCGCGAGGCAGTTCCAGCATAGCAGTCACTTTGTTGCCTAATTACCCCACATAAAACAGGAATGACTGAGCTGCCTGAATCCAGTCTATTCGTGTTGCCAAACAACATATTGTTTTTGTTGGATTTGTTTCCGTTCTTGATGTTTTAGAAGAATCCCCTGAAGAAAGAAGGCAGCAGCACATTAAGGCCAGTTTATTAGTCCATTTCATCCCTGTCCCTGAAGGTAAACGTCAATGTGCATAATACTGTCTAGAACAAGAGCTTGTGCTTCGTGAGTATCTCACACTCCGTAGTCGTTAAAAGATGTCGACTATTAAATACATTTTATTTTTAAGAGGATCATTACCGGGATTAAGTTTTCATTTGCTAGTTTGTATATTTTTTTAAAGAATTTGCCTTTGTTTCTTTCTTGTGTAAAATGATGCTTTAATACTGTACTGCAAAACTAAACATGAAAATGGTAAAACAGTAAAATACCATATGCAAATAAATAAAAAGTAAATGACTTACACTACGCAAACTGAGAAATATTTGAACATTCTGCCTGTTTATGAGAAGCTCAACAACACATGTACACATACATTTGGAACATGTACACATACATTTTGGAACGGTTTTCATTTGTTTGCATTGTTTGAACATTCTCGAACATAAACCCCAGGAGTAAACAATCCACAACCCTTCCCACGTTCCCTTTTAACTACGGCCATGTTGCAGTGGCTGCAGCTGAGACAGGAGAAAGGCTATCAACCTCAGTCCAGCCACTTTACTGCCAGTGTGGATGTTAGAGGTGTGCAGTTCATGCTTTAATAAACTATAAATTCCCAAAGCTGCTAACATCTCAGCTGTGATATAATTTAAGTGTATATGAAATTATCACGAAAGGCCAAATTAAAGCATGCGTGGCATATCACTATGTGCATTAGTTAATACGAAAAAAATTGAAGTAAAACATATACTGTCAAGACCCGTGTTTAATGAACTGGATGAACATTTTGAGCTATGAATGAGTATATACCACATTGAAAAGGCACATGGTTTCCACATGTTTTTAATCACTAACATAGAAAGGAACATTTCTTCCCTTGTGTTTTACCTCCACGGTTATTGTCGTCTGTAATGAAACAGTGTTCCTTCAGTATAATTAGGTTGAAGTGGTATTTCGGAAGCAATATTAACAAACAGTGTATAACCACCATGGCTGTAAAACTAACAACTTTTTCCAACTACAATATTTAGTGTACAGTATATTTAGTGGGAGATAAATGCTGTATATATTATTATAATTAAGCTAAATGCGAAGGAATATTTGTTGTAATCCATCATAACCATCTTCCATTACTGGGATGTTTAAAGTTTCTGTCTACAATTTGAAGCTGGGAGAACTTGGGCTTATCAAACTAAACAGTATTTTTAGAATTAAAATGAAAGAGTGATGGGGAACATTTTGAAACCATTTCGAAAAACAAGGCAGATGGAAAGTAATCTGCATGAAATCATTTTATCTGCATGAAACTGTAATATGTGCATACATAGTTCACGATGCTTGCACTTTGGTGTGGAACACTTTCTCCAGGAGGTCCGTGTATCTAATTTTTGACAAGCCTTGCTAATTAAGAGCTAGCATTAGCACTGGTGGAGAGAAAACATCTCATGGACCGAACAATGGAATGTGACATTAGGTTAAATTACTATTATGACACTGATAATGAAGATTGAATTTAGCGTCTGAGATACAGAAAGGGTGCGTAAATGAAGAGGGATAATATAATGATGGAAAAGAAGTCACTGTGTCAGGACTCATGTCAGACAGAGATACTGGCCTGTCAGGCAATCCACAGACTGTGCTTTGTCAATGAGGAAAATTGACACTTAGTCTGTTGGGACATTATCATGTCTGTGTAAATACAAAGTATGTCACTGCACAAGGAGGAAAATCTGCATAAGTTAATTATTTTAAATGAGCAATCTTTGCTTTTGTTTTTTTCTTAATACACAGCTACACAGCAGTATGCAGAGTTCAGTTTGAAGCCAGTGGTGTCTCTGGTGTTAGCTCTGACATTAGTTATTTAGGGTCAATCTGAAAATGGTTGATAAACTGTATGAATTACAGAGATGATAATGATAATGGTAGGGTGAAGACGAAGTGCCAATGATTTTGATAGATTGAGGACCAATTATTTTCAACTGTTTAATTTGTGTGGTTGAATGGCAAGCAGCAAATGAAAAATCATTAAAAACTCATGTCTGTACCATTCGGTAAGAGCATGTTTTATTCAGCAGAGCTCTAGGCCATGACCAGCACTGACATGTGAGTTAAAACTAATGTTAACAAGAGAAAATTTCATAATGAGCATGTGTTTTGGTGGGGCCTACTCAACAGAGGAGAACTCTGATTCTTAACCAGCCACCTGCCCAGAGGGAACCAGAAACGAAACCAGTCGTGTGTTGTCTTTCACTGGTACTCAAGCATAACAAGCAGGCATTACAGTGAATCGGAATATTGATAATGCAAAATGCCCTTGACAGAGGAGAATTCAAGTTAGTGAGCCAGTCACATACACTGCAGTGCGAAAAAATTAACATTCCTACTATTGCAGAGAAACATTACAGAGAGAGATAGCCAAAAACATTGGCTGTCAACACAACACATCTGTTAAACAAATTTAATTAAAAATATCTTAGGATTAATGTCATGATTCTGAATGTTCTGGTTGCAATGCAATTAAATAAGATATTCAAATTTATAAGGTCCTAATGACACAGTAGATAAACTAATAATAAAGAATATTATTAGTAAATAAAGAAAGATACAGAATATTGACACATTTCAGTATTCATACATACCGGTAAACTTCGAATAGGTAGCACAGAAATAGCTTATTATTATATACTCTAGCTACCAATAACTGACAGTTCTATTGTAAAGTACACTGAGTAAGGTGTGAGCTTCAATTGCCAGTTTTAGCTGCCAGCTGAATTTGTTAGTCAGGTTTTATTTCGATATAACATCCAAGAGTGGATCCCTGGTATAGTGCTTGCTAACCTGACCTCATGTTAGAATAAGGCCTTGGTGACAGTAGAAGGAAAACAGTAAAAAGAGAACCCTGATGCTTGATCTCAATCACTTTCTCTGACTTCTGCTGCAGCAGGAGACAGGCAGCAATGAAAGAGATGTAAAACAAAATGAAAAGAATCTTCATTGTAAAGGTTAACGTCTGGCACTGCAGCAGGGCTAATTCTCCTCATTTGATTTTCCCTGCACCTCAAGTATTCAGCCCCGCACATCCGGCGTCCTTGAAACACAAGTAGCTATGAACTGCAAATCAAGCGTCTGTCATTCAACTTCTCCTTCACCCAGTACATGGTGACAGCGAGACAGACGCCGCAGATGGACCCTTGGGAGAATCGTAACTCGCCGCAACATTTATCCCGTTATCTCCAACAGCAGTAGCCAAACCCATTTTACACAGTTTCAAACCAAAAAAACTGAGAATGCCCATTACCCCAAAAACATCTAGGACAGGAAAGGACCAACTTACACCCATCTGACATAAATTTTAACTGCATTTATTTTTGATATCCCGACTGGTGTTTTATTCATATGTATTCTGACTGCTAACAAGCAATTTATTATATTTTGATATAAAGGAATTCAAACGCTTGAAGCTCATTTCAATACCACAAAGTGAAGTGCGGAAGAGAGAGTCTCTGTGTGGAGACACTTATAGAGAATGTCTGGGTTTACTTCCCTTTTATTGACAGTATTAGGTACTAATGGGCCAGCACTTATGTATGGGGAACGAGTGCTGTCAGTCATAAGGTGTACTAACATCCATAAAGGGCTTTTTGAATTACTCTTAACAGGGATGAGGGATGTTTAGATAATTGGCGAAGATGGATTTGCGTCCCGATAAATATTTCAACACGTTGGCTTTGTTTATTGATTGAGCCAGTAATTTCCACACATAAGACTTTAGCACTAATAAAGGAGGTTCCAGCCTGTCCAGACACTCTTCGCCACATCTCACTTAGCCTGTGAATCATGCTGTAATAAATTAACAACTTCTGAAAGGACTTTTCCTGCCAGAGAAGAAACCACTCTACAGCACTTTCAGTTTCATTTCATGTACAAAGAACAAATTATAATTAATAAAGGAAAGAATTTGAAACAATGACTTTAAAACAAAGGTTGGCTGTGATGACTCTGCAAATTAGATGTTCATATTTCTGCATAAACCTCCCTCTGTCTAAACTAATACTTGGAGCAGAGTCGATCATGCAAACGCTGTTATTTGTAGTCCCCCTATTTCAGGCCGTTGAGTCACTCTTTCAGCTGTGTTATTTATCACTTATTCAGCTGACGATGTTTAGCCCTAATAACTGGTACGCATTTCACAGATAACTCACCACTTTTCAGCTGATCTCAGGCCAGATTTCTACTTTAATATTGGATGTGGAAAAACCAGCACTTGGGGTTAAAACTTCACTGCAAAGTCCCACTGAGCCTGGAGGAACAGACAGGAAAAGACTAGTACACAGACGTGCTAATTAAAGTGGAGCTGCTCTAACAGAACCCCCCCCACCACCACCCCTCCCCCCCTTCCTGGCGCCTAATGCCATCACCGTAATGAGAACATCACATTTATTTCCCAATACCCAAATATCTCCTTAAGTGATCAATAGTGTGCATCACCATAAATCACACTGGAGCTGCCAGTTATTATTCTGAAAGTCAATACTGACCATGGGACCCACTAATGCTAGATACAATACATTTCGTCAGGAGAAGCCAGAAAATGATATAAATAAATAAAGTATTTATTTTTTAAATATGGCACATGCATATGCAGAGAGTAACTTTTTACCTCTCAGGAAAGCAAGGCAGGGCACCAGTCCTGCACGTTAAAAGCTTTGCTGCGCTGAGACTCCATAGTCATACGTTAAGGGGCAGAAATGGTGATGTTTCATTGGGAACTTGGCTGCGAATGTGAGCCATTAATTCAGCGAGCAATTAGAGGCCGAGCACATGAGAAGAAATTTGCAGGATGCCTTGTTTAGTAGACAAAGCAGCCTTTTAAAACGCACATTAATACCGTGATTATGCTGACTGCACGCAGGAAGGTTAAGGAAAATGCCATGGACTGTTGAAATTGCTTTTCTCAATTTTTTTTCTTCATGAATTTCTTCATGAATATATATATATATATTTCCTCTTATATGCACCAACAGAATCCAACAGAACACTTGTGATTCTTACATGCCTTCTCAATATTTCAGCTGTCAAGCACTGATGCTCTGCATCACTGTTACTATGTAATGCTCCATTTTCATTGGATGGGCTGAGCATGTAAATTAGGGTTTTTATGGTAGTTGCATCCCAGAAAAGCCAATAACATCCTCGATTAGTGTCTACTTAAGTCATGTGTTTAGTTTCATCAGTGAATACCAAAATGTCAGCCACTCCAAAGTTTTGACAAGATCTGAAAGACTATTTAGAAAAAGAACTCTGTGTGTATGTGTGTGTGTGTGTGTCTGTGTGTGTGTGTGTGTGTGTGTGTGTCCCAGAAGGAGGGTGCTAAATAACAGGCTCTGTTTGACAGTCTGGGATGCTGAGAGTTGACAGGCAGCTCACTCCTGGTCAGAGATGTGTGGGAAGGGAGGTGTGTGTGTGTGTGTGTGTGTGTGTGTGTTGGAGGCATGGGGGGGGGGGTGTAGGGCGATAGACTCTGTGTTTTGACTAATAGGAAGACAGTTCTCAGCACTTCCAGCAGCCAGAGCAGACAGTTGAAATCTCTGGGCAGTTAGCTTTGGTTGCCTTTCAAAGATTTCCTGTCAGATCACGTCTATAAAGGTTGAAAGGTTTTCAATAGTACAGAAAAGATACGTGCCAGAATGTGCTTTCTTTATGTGAATTTAGTGATTTCTGCAGTGTTCTGAGAACATTTGATAATTGTGTCTTAATAAGAAAACAGCCATAAGAAAATGTAATAACATTTTTTGTTATATCCAAGGTTTGCTATATGCGATTTAATAAAAAGATAAAAAAAATCTCTCATAATAAAAAATGAAAATAATATTAGAAAATGCATCATAAATGAAATATTCTTGATGACAGAAAACTTACATAGGAAAAAAGTTAGAAGCAGCAAAGATATCAGTTAAAATTAGCAAGCATGTCAACATGTCAGTATAATTCAGTTAAAATGACAATAAACTGGACTTGTATATTGTATTACAAAAGCATAGTTTAAATAAAGTTAACAAATGCTATTTCATAGTCAATTATAAACAGGTTTCATGCACTTTCACACGTTTTCTCATTGCTATTTTCAATATTAACAAAAATGATTAATTCATACAAATTCTTTAGAGAGCTTCAAACCTAATATTTATTTCAGACATAATAAATAGATAAAATAACCATTTTCTTTTTTGGGTGTGTATCTGAATAAGGATAAATATTTTCTGATTTACAGTGAACGTGGTCATGTCAAGCTAACACAGTTCTCACTGCTTCAGTCTGCCTGTTTGAATAAGGTGCAGTTCTTTTTGAGAACAGTCTCAAACAGATACCTGCAGTCATGTGGCACTCAACAGGGAAGCACTATGTCCTTGGACCTAAGACATAATGCCCTTTAACAGTTATCAAACATGCCACAAATATCCAATAATATTAGAATACTTCAGTCCCAAACCATGGAAAAGTTGTTCAGAGGGTCATCTTGGCTGTTTCTATAGGGATGCTATTAGACATATCTACTCTATAGTGAATTGTCATGTAGGCCCTTGCCTGGGGCAAAATATAACCATTTGCCAAAGATGCCCTGCAGTGATTTTCTTTTCTTTTTTTGCTTCACTTGTTCATTCTTTCACTCTTCTCTCTCATTTCCCCCTTAAGAGAGCAGCTGTGAGGGGAAGTAAAGGTAGAGTCTGTGTGTCCTGTGCCAAGTTGGATTACTGTGTGGTTTTTAGTCGGCTGTATCTCGATGGCAAATTGGTCTGAAAGTCTCCAGGTTTCATGAGTAGTGTTAGGGTGTAGAAAGGGAATGGTGCTGTAACTGTTAGAAAAATGAGTACTCACAGGAAAAAAATCACAGGAAAAAAAGTGCCATCATAAAGAGTTTTGTTGAGTATTCTTTTGTATATCTGTATACAGGAAACCAGTCATGAAAAAGCAGTCAGTGAAATCACTGATTTAGATTTTGAAATCCATGTTAGACTTGGCCTCGTGTGGGTGGCAGACGCTCCCAGATAAGGCTGGGTAGGATTCTGCACACTGAATCGGGCTTCCTGGGAATACCGCACTTTATCTCAGTAAGTAAGTGAGCACTTCTCTGCATACATGCTGACAAGCACCAGAGCTTTGTGGGGTATGAAGTGGCTTCCTGAACAACATACATCCACTGCCGAACATTTTCAGTCATGTAGTGAGCTGATTCGATAAATATGGAAATATTCGCAGTAGACTTGGATCTTCCACTACCCAGTACAAAGATAATGAATAAACCCAATAATGTTTCACTTCCTGAAAGTCCATGAAAAACCTACAAATTAATAATTGAATTAGACGTTATCATTTAGATCAGATTCCAGTATGGCAGGTTTTCAGCTGGTTTATGGGCTTTTAAATCAAAAATGAAGCTATCAAGCTCCATATAGCTTATGTGTGCCATAGTCCTCACTGCTTCTGGGAATGATCTTACTCCAATAGCATTTATAGACTGAGATGGTGGAGGGAAATGTACCATATGTTTGGAGTTCAGTGCAAAGCTTTCTTAGTAAGGAGGGGGACATAATTCAACTTGTCACATCTGCTCACAGCCTGCTCTACTAGGATTTATCACTAATTCAGATGGTTTCTGAACTCCTCTAATATCAACCAGAGGGGCTTTTGTACCACCCCCACCCCCCAATCTTAGATTTTACAGACAGTCTGCACCACGGGGAAGGAAGTTGGTGGTTAGCCATTACCATCGGCAGTGGGCATAACAGTGGTGAATATTCATAAGGAGATGGCATTTAGCTCTCAAAGTAGATGCTGCTTCTGAAGCAGATTACATTGAGCAAGAAGGATCTGCAGTTGTGATCTGTTTGGACAAGTCACACACCTCAGGGTGTCCCCCAAAAGCAAGACTTTGAATGGATAAGAGTGCATTTGCACATATTCGAATTTGAATATATAAACTCTGTGGTGGCCTCTATCAAGTAACTCTCATGAACATAACCAAGCCTGCATGCCATCTGGTGACTGTTTGGCCAGTGTATGAGGATTTGGAATGGTTCCCTTCAGTAGACACAGATACATATCCATGTCATTTTTGATACCGATGATCTTGAAAATGTTCCTTTAAATGGTGTCAAATGGAACAGTGGTGTGGAAAACCCACAAGCTGGTGTCCACTCAACACAGCATACAATGTAGAACCATTACCTCCATCATACATCTTTCAAACCTTCATAAATGACATCACATTTGTGAACACCTGGGTACTTTTTTCTTACATGCACATGTGATCAGTCAAATGTAGAGATAAAATATTTGCTTTTCACTGACTAATTACATGACAATAATGAGAAGTTTATGTTTCCACTTTATGAAACTAATACGCAACATAGAGACTCAAAACCATGATAAACACTAATGTTGTCGAAGGCAAGCTGCCTCTAGGGGATTAATTTGTTGGCTTTGTGGTTTAATCACTAATATGGAATGTGATAGAAGTTCCATTTACTCTTGATAAATAATATGTTGAGTGTTGCATAGCTACATGGGACAAACACATTGCTACTATTGTAATAGAACTACAGGAGTTCAGCATACAGGAGCCACTGCTACTTACAATATGTGTCAACAAATCACACAAACAATTTTAAAAATATTGAGAAATAACTTTTGGTGGATTCAATTTGGTCTTTAAAGGCTAGTGCCCTTGGCATGACTCTAAAATGCAAAGTCTTCTATTTCCAGAATATTCAATAGGGTTATTATGTCACCAAGTGCTTCATTTAAAAATAACATGTCAATCACACTCTTTAAAATCCTCTCTGTGGCTCACAGAATGCGGAAGGTATTGCAGCTTTAGTTTGATGCATGAAATATCATTTGAACAGAAAATCATTATTCAGTGTAATAAAATGTGGAGACTACAGTATGGCAACATTATTCGTTGCCCAGTGTACCCCCCTATGAAAGCTTTTCAGTAACAGTTTACTCTTGCCAATCAGATGCAGCAGAGGAGTTATTTAACATTTTCTCTATATAAGTTATGTCTTTTTCAGATGGTACACTGAGTTCGATGCATATATCATTACCATAGTCACTCGGGTTCATTTTTTCTATCCCCTATCTATCTATCTATCTATCTATCTATCTATCTATCTATCTATCTATCTATCTATCCATCTATCCATCTATCTATC
>JAOXYF010000025.1:1556146-1578213 GCA_028565775.1 Sternarchorhynchus goeldii
ATAATATCTAATATGTGAGTGTATGTGCGTGTCTTACAGTCCTGTCCTTACAGTAGCAGTTTATTTACGATACACTTTGCTTTGACTTTCTTTAAAGGTTTTTGGAGAGGCGGCTATGTCCCTCTTCTCATTCTTTTCAGAAAAATATTGCCACTTTCTTAAGAAAGAGGCGAAACAAGGCTTGTAAGGTTGGTTAAAGTGTATATTTCTTTAGTGATGTGAGACAACTATATGCTTAAAACAGGCCATCCCAAACCAAAAGTTCTCCCCATTTCTTAAGAGAGAAAGATATTCACTCTCACACTTCAGGCCTGTCTTTGAAAATCGAACTGTGAGATTCAAGAGGTGTAATGTTTCTCAATACTTTTCCACTCCACTGTCTCCAAGGCAGATTAATCATTGTTCCATGAGATTATTCTTTTCAACTAATCACTTGGTTCACTGTCAGGAGTGAGCTGAAGTACTTGCTCTCTAGGACTGGTGAAATAACCCCATACCAAGTTCACACCAGGTGAGAAAATTTTTCTCTCAGAAATGATTGGATTCCATTCAATCCACTGAATATATATTATAAAAA
The DNA here is from genome assembly GCA_028565775.1 of Sternarchorhynchus goeldii. Taxonomy (NCBI): domain Eukaryota; kingdom Metazoa; phylum Chordata; class Actinopteri; order Gymnotiformes; family Apteronotidae; genus Sternarchorhynchus; species Sternarchorhynchus goeldii. The sequence goes on from JAOXYF010000025.1 coordinate 1,556,724, forward strand.
AATTGGCATTTTTAATTCAAGGTGATACCTGTTTCATTGTTTTTTTTTTTTAACCTATTTTCTCAGTTGTGTCATTGCTGTCGCTCATGCTAACATGTTTTGCTCATTCAGTGCTCTTGGTTTCACATCTGCCAAGTAGCGCAGGTTGTCAATGCACACCCAATGACATCCCACTGTTCTGAGCGTTTGACTGACAGTTCAGGCAGCCAGCACGAGCAGGAAATCAATAACGTCAGACCCTCCAGACACCACAGTGGTAGTCTTCAAGGAACTGGCCTTCTGGCCACTCTGCCAATCACCGACCAGAAAATGTAAGGCTAGCCAGCCATGAACAAAAAGATACCCAAAGGCAGCACGAGGAGGCCAAGGTTTAAATGGATTTATACTTTTTTTTCTTTATTAATTTCAATGGACAGCAGGAGAGAATGGAAGGGTGGAGAGGGCGGGGTTGAAATGTAGCTACTGTTTAGATTTCTTCATTCTCATTCATATGTAAAACTGAATTCAAGTGAATTACGGACCATTGGGAATCCTCTACAAAATGCAGGGTCTTCTCTGAACTCAGAGAATCACTTCACTTAGTGAGTGGGTCATAGCCTCAAAGGACAAACATAGCAAGGAACTGTTAACAAAAGGATATTGCAGTATGTAGTTTGGCATAGTAGTATAAAGGCATATAGTTTTCACCTTTATATCATAATATATGATATAGAGATTTAAAATGTTATAACTGAGTATTATTATTTTTATTATTATTATTATTGTTATTATTATTATTGTTGTTGTTGTTGTTGTTATTATTATTAATAATTTGTTTTTTATTATTACATTTACTGTTTTTTAAACACCAGTTTTAATGGAGTAAGTATCTAAGTAGTTAAAAGACAAAAATTAAATTAGGTTATTTGATCATCTGAATTTATTTGTTGGTATTTCCCTGAGATTGAGTTGTTTGTGAAGTCTGACCAACAAAATCATGTCCTGTGTTCTCCAAGCTATTCTCCCTATTCACTAGTCCTTCGGGGGGAAAAAAAAAACCATTGCGGACAGTTATATCTACTTAACACTTAACTGTTACCTTTTCTAAATTTAGGTTTTTTAAATCCAGTATATTTAAAGATAAGGTTTAAACATAAGGTTTAAACATATATAAGGTTGTTTAAATCCAACCAAATATTGAATTCTAGTTGACCTCAATGAACTGTTGCCAATGGATATAAAATGAGGCTATTCTGAATGTCAAATAAAATTGTGAAGGTCCAGTCGGTACCTGGTATGAACTAAACCATACTATTACACTGATTTAGAACAGTGATAAGACAATTTTGATTTTGCTCTTGACTGCCTTTTGATTTAATCATTCAAAAATTACTGATTCTCCAAGACTGTAATTATAAGCTTTAACTAGAGTTAAATTAGCTGCATAAACCTTATGGCTCTAATTGCCAATCTTTTCTAGGCTCAGTATATCATATACTTAATGCATGGCCATGAGAGGTGCCTCATGTAATTATAGTATTTTTAGCACAACAGCTTTATAAAAAGAACTCGTTTTAAAACTAATTTACACATTCATGTCTGGGCTATATTTAGACCTTTACTCTATATTCTGTTTTTTAGGACATTAGGGTCGGTCTCTACTACATAACCCCATTCGCATCCTCTCAAAATCCCAGCCACAAAATACGGTCGTACATCTTACTACTGATTAAGAGAACGCTTCCTCCAGGGAGGCGCCCAGATTAGTTGGCACGCAGTTGTGGGGGGAGAAGGGGGATCTGTGCCATTCTTGCCTCTTGGTGAGGAAAAGGAAACGCCTTAACTAGACGAGGAGCTGAGGAAGGGTCGCACGCGAGACAAAACACATCTGGACTGTAACGAAGTCAGGCCGAGTCTTGGAGACTCTGGAAATCCCGAGCGCTTCAGAGGTCACGAGTCCTTCTCCGCTGGCCTGGAAGCTCCGCGTCGCTGCATGCCTGCTGGAAGTGCGTTTAGAGCAGCTAGACAATCAGCACAGCCCCTGTTGTGACCTTGCTGGCAGGGTTTGGCACTGTCGCACACATTTGAACATTTTTCAAATATTGTCGCCCTGGGCCCTCTGCCCAGCACCTGCAAATTTTTTTTTTTTTTTTTTACGTCTGCTCTGACAAGGGGGTGGGAGAGGAGGGAAGAAAGAAAAAAAAAATCACATTTCCATGGTTACTGGAGGAATTAAAAATGCATCAAAACTTGGAGCAAATGGCAGAGATAGGACGACAGGAGAGAGTGTGGGTGAGGGACCAAGGGCTGACACATGTGAGGTGCACAGCGTCACCGAGCAAGTCTCCATTTGTGCCGAGGCACTTGCGCAGCCAAAATAATCAAATGCTCCAGCGTCAATTTACAGCCAACAACTGGTGATAGTGTCTTCACCCCTCTCTTGCATGGCCTTCCCTCCCACATCACATTCTACCCCCCCTCCCCCTCGCTCACTGCCACCAACCCACTTTGCTTTGGAGATGAATACATTACTATGCCCTCTCCCTAGCATTTTATTTCTCAGATGGATGTTTGTGAAATGGAATGGAAAAATGTCTTACGGTCTTATCTCCCCCCCGCCTTCTCTGTCTCTCTCTCTCTCTCTCTCTCTCTCTCTCTCTCTCTCACTCTTTCTCTCTGCCCTGCATTCTAGCAATCTGTAGATTAAGAATAACCCAAACAGGATATGAAATGCTGCGGTAGTGACGGGACGTCCTGCCGTGTGGTAATGGTATCTAGCCGTGGGCGGATCGCCGGGGTCTTAGGTGAGCGGAGCGCGTCGGGTCAGGATGGAACAAGACGAGGGCACGCAGCACTGATGCGAGGGCGACCATCTTCAATTTAGGGGCGGGAACATGCGTGTGCTCCACCTCTATTCTGCTTCAATCACAGCCACATCACCAGGACCTATATTCCCTGCAATAAAAGGATCTGGTCAGGATGAGGCAGCCTGAATTGTCATATTAGGTCTATCAAGCTTTTCCCTATGCTGGGCTGCAACATCATCTATGTGAGCCGGAACGATCTCCATAGTGATCAGGAGAGACTTGTGCTAATGTTTGGCAGCTTTGATGTAGACTGCCCTCCAAAAGCATTACAGCAGTAGAGGTTACTCTGGCTATACTGTATGTTCACGCCTTTTGTATTAAAGATTAAAAGAGAAAGAGAAAGTAAAAGTACAGGATGTGACATTGTGTTTGGGGGTTTTGCCGTTTTATTTGCAGAGTGCTGGTGAGGAACAAGTGTCCCTCCTCACTGGAATACGGATCAGCAGACACACTGAAAGGAGGAAAGCAAGAAGCGAGAAATTGCCCTGAAATTAATGAATGAATTAATGTAGAAAGTATAAAGAGAAGCATCAACTAAAGCTTTCTTTATTGGTGATATATAACTTCATGTTGAACAATTTGGGTAAATGGTAGGCTGTGGTGAAATGAACAATTTTTATTTCAAACCTCAATGCTTATGACAAAGTGATGGATGTCTAGCTGAGTCTTCCATGTTTACATGAAAATAAGGACTCATCCCTACCAGGAACACATTCCAGACCAAAATAACAAAATTATATTATATTATTACATAGAAGTAGACTTTATTGTCACCTCTGTGGAAAAAGAAATTCAAGGTTTTTGTGGGGTTTTTTGATTGAGATTGAGAATGGCTGGAGAAACCAGACCAGAGAGCAGACGGAGCTGACAGTCCAGCCGAGCCGAGGGGCAGCCGCAAGCAGGCTCGGGCCTGCGGGTCAAAGGTCACCGGAAAAAAAGCCCACTTAACCGCTTGTTGTTCCTTCCTGTCGGCACTGGAGCTGCATCTGCTGAGAGACAAATGAAGCTGTTGTGTGAAATGCAGAGGAAGGGGCAACAGTGGGGGGTGGGGGGCAGTTCACAATGTAGCGCTGTTCTTTCTCAGGTCTTAAGTTACAGCTGGAAGACACTTAGGACTGCCAGGTATGCAGAGACTCCCAAAACCTAATATTTGCCCAGTCATTTCCTCCATGGAATCACCAGCAAGACCTCTGCAAACTGGGTTTAAGTCTGCTTTAAGTCGCTTTGCACAGGACACTGGGCAGTTCTCTCTGTCACTCTCATGCAGTTTACAACTCAGATTTTGTTTTGTCTTTGATGAATGTCTTCAGTGAAACAGTGAAATCCACACTATTATATGTGGATACATGATGATGACCTAGAAATGGATGCACATGATCAGAGCAAGTGTTGGAAAGTGTTGGAAATATCATGATATGTATGTATTACTGCTGATCAATTAAATACAAACAAATTCTGAAAATATTGTTTATTTTTTATTTAATCCGAAAATGTTTTTTTGACTGTCCGTATTCCAAATCTTACACAATTTTTTTATTTATTTTATATTTATTTTAGTATTTTAACATACCTTTTCGACTGGTCATGTCAACTTACATTTACTCAATGTTTTTAATATTGAACTACTATTTGTGGGATTTTTTTTACAGTATATGGAAAGTTTACATGATGATTTAAAAGAGCAGGTCTGTATGAAGTCTGCCAAGTTCATGCTGAAATATGCCTTGGCCCAGATTTGGACAGAGCATCTCAAAAAGGCCACAATGCATTATGACAGCAACTGACAGATGAAGTCATATGCTTACTCTGGTAATAAGACCAGGAAAAAAAAATGATCCATGATCATTGCCTTTGCCTATAATTCATCCGGTTGAATTCACATATTTGTGTCAGTTAAATTTTGCCCAGCAATTCCGTCCATCTGTTTTACCTCCCTGTCGGTGCGGTCATCTGTTAAACGCCTCCATACTCCCTCACAGCGGTAGCCTCCACTCTGAAAGTGCCGGTCTCTCGGAGGGGTAAAGTTTCAAGCCTCGTGCCTTATCTGGTTGTTTATTTGTTTTAATAATGCTACCCCCTGCCCCACACAGTAGAAGAGAGCCAGAATCAAACAGGAGGTGTGGGAAGGGGGAGGTGATCCTCCATGGTCTACACCGCACATGGTTAATAGTTGGATATAATAAGGCTGACTTCTTTGAAGAAACTTCCACTGAGAAGGGCCTCGAGGGTACAGACCTCTGCTGCACAGGCAAAAAGTGATGTAATTCAATTGAAATTCTTCACTCGCTTCAGCCAGTCTGTGCCACGGAAAGCAAGGCTAATTCATCTGTGGTAAAGGAAATTAAAAACAAAAAAAAGGCTCTGACCGACTGCCGAGCTTTTAGTGAATCTTTTAAAATGTGTTTTAAATGTGTTATTTTGTGTATTTTATAGTAATTAACATATATAACTTGCATAGAGTTATGTTGATAACATTGCACCCATTAAGTTATGAAGTCAGTAAGAGGGATCAAAATTCTACACTGTGCAGCCCAAAGCGTTAATTAAAATATCAAGCACTAATGATACCTTTAATTAGCCAAAGAAACAACCACCCGAACCATTTACAATTTTATAACACTGGAAGGTGACTACAGATTACAACATTTGAAATAACCTAGCGAGCCTTGGATACCTAGAGGCCTGGTTATAATTTCCCTTTGTTTCTGTGTTTAGTAAATAATTAGGAAGAAAAAATGGCTAAATGTTTCAAATTGGAACAGAAAGCAAAATCACTATAGATTATAACGTCACTGTTGTTTCAGACTGTGATGCTCCAACAGTGCCCTACACCCATCTCCACAAAACAAACAAAACAAACAAACAAACAAACAAAAATCCAGTACTCTAAAGAATTCACAGTGTGGTTAATCTCTCTAGGAAGCATGTAGCTGTTTGAACGAGAAGCAAAAAATAAAATTCTGCGTTGTTCATCATGTCATGTTATTGGAGCCTTTTCCCCCCAAGTTAAAGTCCCAGAGAAAACCACATAATTAATTTGTTTACACTCCCTTCCACAGCCACATGATCCCAGTAACATCATGTGCATTTGTCCAGGGAATGCTCTAGCATTATAAAAACATCACATGTATATCTCCGGCTGTCTGCCTCCGACGCTGATATTTGGTCTCTCATGGCCAAACCTACACAGTTCTTTCTGAATGGGATCCATATCAAATGATCTCATCCAGCTTCTCGAAGGAGCCATGCTTTTTCATTTTCTCCCATGGCAAGTACCGTAGCAACGGCAAGGCCTGGAAAAACAATAGCGGCAGATGCCGGTTGAGATCTGCTCGAAGGGGAGCTGGAGTCTGACAACCAAGCCCACAGATGAGAGGCTTTAATGGGAGTCTCGGGGGACGTGCATTACCAAGGGAGAAGACGGTAGGAGCTGATGGTGCACATGCTTGCTTTGGTTGTTCCGCTGACCTGCCACAAGATATCTCCATCCTGAAGCCTGTACTGCTAATAAAGAGGACCTGGTTGTCAATGGACTACATCACATAGCATGTTGAAATCTTAACAATGAGAAGTAATTTCAGACATTTCTGAGATGTGCAAAGTTGTTCCTTTAAAGTTGCACAGTGGAGAAAATGATTCAACTGTGTGGTAGACTTGCCAAGGTTCCTAAAATAAGTTGCAAAGACATTGTCAGTATTACACTGAATGTTTTATGTGAGTCTCATTTCTGCATACCTCAAATGCTTGTTGTAATCCCCAAAATGAAAAATAAATGTGCTCACCAGACATTTGAACCCCAAAAACAATAGATAATCGGTCAAGCATGGGTAAGTTAATCTCACTGGTATGATTACTGCAGCCAATAATCAGTTGAATATTACTAGACGAGCAGTTAACATCAGTCTAGGAAATATTGTCAGGCCACAGGAGGGAATTTCATTTCTTTCACCAGCAGCCATTTGTTGATTTCACTCCCTGTTTCCTGTTTGAGGCTTCCTGCGTCAGGCTGATGGGAAATGATGTCTTCTCTGTGGGGGACGGAAGCTCCTCCTGCCTGCACGCTATCCATCACGAGCAGGACTCTGGATGTTAACTTTTTTATCAATTGCTCTGTCTCCAGCTTGTCTGCTGTCCGCAGTCTTCTAGCTGCCCTTTCTCCTTTGCCAGCTCTTAGCCCAACCTCACTGTGGTAATGGAGAAGCAAGGAGCGGCAAAAAAGTAATATTAATGAAACCACAGGAGATGAAAGCAGTAATTTGTCATACACGTGTGATGTATAATCATTAGCTTGTAGTGGCCACTCCTTCGCATTTGTCTATACCAGGCTTTAATCCACATGAAAGGCATTTTTCCTAATGTCATCCGCGCCATAAACAGGCAAATTTGGAAGCAAAGACTTTTTTGATTTCTTTTATTGTTTTTTTAAAACACGATAGTCACGATGGCCTTTTCCATCCAAAGCTATTTGTTCAGGCTCGGATACTCCGTCTATATCCCTATTAAACTAACAGATGAGATCCTTAATTCAACTCTCTGCCCCATCTGCCGATTTTCTAACTCTCCCCCTCTTTTTTTTTTTTTCATTACAAGTCCGTGATTTGTTAGGGGCCATTTTTTATTAGACGTGTGAACCAGCTCTCGTGACTTGGCCGCTCGCAGGCCACCTGTCCCCTTACTGTCTCCCTTGAAAATGAAGGAATTTGAATGCGCAGGCAGCCTTAGGGCCATCAGTAACAGGATTAATATTTATGTATCAGTCCCTTGGGTGTCATAGTGGGTAATATGTTTGCCATTTATCATATCCTTTGGGGGACATTTTGTTTGGGCCTTAATTACTGAGCATTAAAATTGCTCCGATTGTACAACTGCGCATAAACTGAAGAGTTTAGGAAGTTTTGGGGGTGGGGCTTAGGTGACATTACAGAGCACACTGTAAACCCAGAGAATAATTAAATAAATAAATAAATAAATAATGCAAAAAAACAATGGGCACACCACTTTGTATCTCCCCCTGGCTGGGATGAAAGGTGGAGGTTCTACTGTCCACAGATATGTGAGCTCACACAGCCAGTTAGCACTCTCGCTGGTGCAGCAGTCTAAAAAAACGTAGCCTCATTCTCCCAGATTGGCAGCTCTATGCAACAGCAGAGAGATATGCAAAAGAAACAAAGGAAATTGTCTACAGCTGTGCAGCGAACACCGAGACAACATTTCTGGGCCTTCAACAAAGAGCCAGAACGTGCTGTTGATAAGCCACTGGCAAGCGCTGCCCTTCAACGACAGCTTCCCCCACCTACCGACCTCCACCCCGCCTACCCTCCACCCCTCCACCCATTGTCGATTGTTCTCATGGAGAGATAAAGCTCCCAGATAAAGCAGGAGCTAATGCAGATCCCCACCGTGATGTAACAGGGAGTGGACATTTGGTTTCGTTTGCTTTGAGGAATATCTTGGGTTAATGTAGTCCATACTGTTTTGTGCTGTATCCACTAGCGTTTAGCTCACTGGCTGATTAAATGCAGGTGTGTAGCGATGTGGATCAGCAGCTGATTCGTCTGCCTCCAAAGTGCCAGGAATAAAAGAACTGGGCTGATATGGAGCAAAACTCCTTCTCACTGTCAATGGACGCAACGTTAATGGTCGCATAACTTCTCTCTGTGAGAGACCATCTTGCCTGTAATTTGGCAATTTGGTGCTGTATAGGTTTAAAGATTTATATTGTGAGATTGTGAGACTTTTAAAGTTTGTTTACGTTTTTATGTTTATGTAGGGAGTAAGTCAAGTTATAGTCTTTTATTTATTTGTTTTTGTTTCTTTCCTTAACTTTTCTTATCTTTTCTTATCATTTTTTGATAGTTTACTGAGCTTTTTCTCTCAGGGTCAGTGTTTGTTTGCAGTTTTGGGCAGTGAAAGCTCCCGGAGCTTCCAAATAAGCCAAAAGAGAAATGATGGTATGTGTTTCTTACTGTATAGCTGCTTTGCTCTCTTGTGCTTGGCCTGGTGGTGGGATACAGACGGGTTATTTCCTGTTGGAGCTTTCCTAGACATGTCATTCCAAGCCCATCCATATGCTGTTTTCCATAAAGCATTTATACACTTGCATTTAGTGAATGATTATGTTTTCCAAGCAGTAAAGCTCTCCCTCCTCCTTCCGTTTTTGGGATTTCTTTCAAAACACACAACAGTTAATATTTAAACAGGCCTTCAGGACGACATTAGGATACTCGCCTCACCAGCAGGGCCAAAACAATGGAGTTTCTGTCTGCAGTTACTGCTATGACAATTTCTTGGTAAATGAATTGGTCGACATCTTTGAACTCAATTACCCAGAGTTCAGTATTCCCATCAACTGAATTAAAACACTGACTACGTTTAATTTGTAAAGAGAGAAAATGAGAGCGACAGAGACGTTTATTAGGCTTTTAGATTTAGCCAGTCAGTTTGCTCAGACCGCAGTATGAGGACTTAAACTCACTGAGGTCTAGGCCCATAGAGAGTAACATAGTACAGTTACTGCATGCCATACGTACAAACATGTTTCTTAGTTATTTATATTTTGCATTTAACATGTGGTTCATATAATAATATAATATTCACATAGTGTGGTTCATATAATTATGTTTTTAAAGATCTTATAAACAGCAAATATATATAAAGCTTTATATACAGCATATATATATATATATATATATATATATATATATACACACACGCATACATATACATTTACAGCCTATGACAGCCTTTCAGTGGGTGGTCATATCTTTTCTCTCACACTCTTTATATATATATATTCTGACTTCTCCAACAATCTCTGAAAGCTCCCTTGCAGTAATAATACAAGCTCACACTACAGAGCTGTAAACATTTCAGCGCTGCACTCAGAACTGGCACCTCCAGCATGCTGCACTTGGGAAGGCGAGTGGCCGGACGAGGGCTTGTTTTCCTTGGCACACACCTCCACCCCCCACACCACCCCCCACCCCTCCACCCCACCTTTTCCTGAGTCCTGGACGAGACGCGGAGTTAAGCCGAGTAGTTGATGTGGGTGTGCACGCGGCTCATCCGCCGGAGGGGGGGGCGGGAGCGGGAGTATAATACGCGAGACGCAGGCACGGCCATTACAGCCGGTAATCGGCCATGCTGGATGACATCCCCCCTACCCCCTTTTCACTTGAGTGCACCTTGACTCAGCCTTATGGGCCAATTTTACAGGCTGATTTTCTAAAGTGATGTATGTGAAAACCCAGGTAGTGGCTGGTTGACGTAACTGCTGTACAACTGTTGCTAGCCTTTTAGTTTCACACAAGAGTAAGTCAAGAATTATACAGACATAAAGATAAATTAAACAATACATATAGGATCCAATTAAAACAATAAAAATCATGAATGCAGTCTCATTATGTTGCCTAAATGTGGCTTACGTGAAACCATATAAGTTGCTTTGCATGTTAATGTCCACTAGTTTAACTCAACTTGACTCACTCTGGGCTACTTTTTGCATTTGCCTCAGTCCTTTTGAAATGGGTTGTATTGACTGATTTTCCTAATGATTCTCCTCCGGGAGACTCAAGCACTGTTAAAAGGTGGACACTTTACAACAGGCTCCATGTTTTTTTTTAGGTTCATTAAAATAACATAGGGCCTTGCTTGAGCTGGAGAACAAGAGGAAACTGTAATTTGTCAAAGTTTTAGCTCCTCTGTGTCATTAATTTCCATACAGTCCAACACTCCCTAATGATTTATGTGCTCCTCAAAAGGCGCACCAGAGGTTATAAATGATTGTGTCCTTCGGGAAGAATGAGCAAAATTGTTTGAATATAAGCTGATATTATCAAAGAGAAGATAAGTAGGTAGGGCTTCTGAAATGAACCTGATACACAAACATGTTGTTCCTCCTCATAAGAACTGTAATAGTGAGCATGTGCAGGCCAGTGCTGCCAAGTGCAAGCACAAACTGCTGATTGGATGTTAAATAAACATCTGGCGTCTATTAAAACTAAATACAGTCTGATTATTTTAACTGTTGGCTACATTTGCAAGAACACTGTAATAAAGGAAAATACAAGCATAATGCGTACATACAGAAATACAGCCAGCGATAAAATACAGACCTGGACATTTTAGTTCAAACTATTGCAGTATTGGCATCTCGGGTTCAAATTTTTTATTTTTTTTTTCAAGACCCCTCAGGTTAACTCGAGGCGTACAGCTGAGACCGCGGCACTTAAATTGTGTGTAAGGGTGCGCACACACCCCGCTCACGTCCGTCCTCAGTCTTTCGGCTGCAAGGCGGTCTGCAGCTTCTCTTCATCTGTTCTGTGTGAAGACAGTGAGCCAAGTGTGAAATATCACACACTCAGGATCTCGTGTATGATATACCAGCTCCTTTCTGACATGTCTCTTCAAACAAGATGCATATATCTATAGTCAGTGGATTATACAAGACAAAAGGATATTAATGTGTTTTACTTCTTTTGATGTGTATAAGCATTGTTGATTACAAGCTTGCTTTACAGTGATTTGTTTCATCATCATCATCATCACATTATTATTATTATTGTTGTTGTTGTTGTTGTTGTTTTTATTGTTATTATTATTGTAATTTTTTGTTCTTCTTGTTGTTATTGTAATCATTTTTAGTTTTTTTATTAGCTTGTCTGGTCAGCACAGCAAGCTTCATCGTCCTGTCAACTGAAGTACATTTGGATCACAGTAAACGAATCTATCATATCTCATCTTTCTGTGGCGTTAAATGGATGATTCTGTTAGCTGTTAAATGTTACACATTTTCTGGAAAGGTTTTGGTCAGTGCAAATATAAATAAATGTCGGAATGAATGCGCACATCTGAGGATCTCAGCGGATGTATCAGTTAATGGTGAGGTTCACTAAGACGATGAGATCACCACATCACCCAGCTGCTCGTTCTCCTGTGTTAGGGCCTGTCTTGGAAAATAGACATTTTCTTCTCACAAGCATCAGTCTACAGACCTGTCTTTGTCAGCCTTTTGCTAATCTAGAATACGTGCCTATATTGAGCTGATTTGTAGTATTTTTAATCATTTTTTAACCTCCCTGTATGCTTGTATATGTGATGCTCTCTGGTCCTGCAGAGTTTGCAGGAGAGATAATACTTCCTGAACCTCAGCCAGTTGTCACTGAAGTTTTTAACAGCTCACAGTTAAGAGTCAAACTGTGATCCATCACCTGTTCTTCTGTAAGAATTTATTCATGAAAACAATCAATACAACTTACATTATCTAATACCTACATCCCATCTAGAGTGTCTTCAGCATGCCATATGTTTGAGGCTTTATGTATAGATTATGTTTAAGTTATGTTTCGATCTGAATAATGGTGTCTCAGTTATTGGTGCATAGCAAGCCAATCAGATTGGTTTAAAAATAATCAGCTATTACATTCAGTTAAAACAAGTGAATAATTAAAATAGTGAGAATGTCACAAGAGTAGAGTAGAGAAGAGTAAAAGAGTTTCATTTTCTGGGTCTCTCTTTGGAACTCATAAAAGACTCTCATGTGGAACTCAGTTAGCTGTGAAGACAAGCAAAGCAACAACTTCACAACAGTGTACTGACGGCAAGCACAGTGGATCTGACAGGGATACACAGAAACAGTACACAACATGAAACAAGGAACACAAAACGTGCCCGACTTGACTCACTACTGGGAAGTGGAGTGTGCAGAGCAGACTTTGCAAAGTACCTGAGGAAACTTGAGGAATGTAGGAGAAGGGATCATAATAAACAAGGATGTGCTTGTGGTCCCGATCTGGGCGGAGCAGCCGAGGGGGGAGGGGCGTGTCTCTGATGCTCTTCATCTTATCGAACCGCAGTACCTACAGTTATGTCAAGGCTGCTTTGCGAAGCAACGCCCAAATGGGGAACTGAGATCAGAGAGCTCTTTACTCAGAGGAGAAGGTCACAGAATAATCTCTGCTTTTTGCACACCCCTGGGTCGGGCTGCCTCTCCTGGGCTGCAAGGATCATTGAACATGAAACTGAGGAAAATCATTTCTCACGGCATGGTCCCTGCATTGAAACTTAATCAGGATCGCTGTCCTCTCCTCCACTCTCAGGGTCCCCCAGATGACTTCTGATTCCCCTCTGTTTTCTTACAATGTCAGTGTCGAGACCTGAGACCAAGGCCAAACCTCAGTAGAACATTTTGTGTATTTATGGCTCCGCAAAGGTTTTTGTTACCGGTAAAAGATCATGATATACACCTAGTTAGAGAACAGAATTCCTGAGATTTGATACAAGACTGCAGTTTTTTATTGGGTGTGTGTAATGGACAGGTGTATAATTTGCATGTGGATCAGTAGTCAACACACTCAACACAAAAACCTGTTGTTAGAATGTCGATAAGCTCATTGTTACTAAGACAAATTTATGCACTACGTCATGACACTCTATGCCTTCTTTACAAATGAACATCAGTATTACTATCACAAAACTGTGACAAGCAATATCTCCCTGCTTGCTTTATAAATGCGAAGACCTGAGCATCTGCCAAAAGCGTTTGATTTAGGAGAATGTGCACAAGAGGAAGTCAGTTTGACAGTCCGAATTAATAAACTGATGTTCTTTGGTCGTGCAGAGTCTGCAGGAGAGCTAAGGACCCAGACAAGCAACTCATTTTTTCTCTACATCCTTTTCCCACGGCTTTTTCTCAGCATAGAAAGTGTGTCTCGGTGATAATATGTAAGCAACGAACATGGCGAACACAGAAAGCACAAAAATGATGAAAGGAAGCGGTTTTATAAACAGATTCGGCAAGCTCATCATTTTTCAGAGCAAAGCGTGGCTTTTCGCAGCAGCCATCAGTTAATCTATTTGGTATACACCACAGTAGTGACATATTCACCCATTACACAGGCAGCTCTCAGTGTGTGAGAATTGGGGGTATAATGTAGTAGGTTTCCCTGTGAACTGTGCTAAATTTCGACCTTTCATCCCTGTTGGTGACATGTTATTAACTAGAACACATGCTTTCTTCCCACCCACAATCCCCAGTCAGCACGGGCAATACATTTTCTTTGTCTTCCTTTCTCCACAGTCTCCAGCACCAGCAACAGACCTGTAGAGAACAGATCTCTTTGCCTTTGCAAAGTTAGGAAACATAGAAGTCTTTCAAGAGGATCTTCGCTTTTTAGGCTATAGCATATTAAATTTGCACAAATTTGTGTTACTGAGATGGCTATTTCATACGGAAAGGTTCTTCTCCGAACATGTTAGGCCAAAGGTTACTACTAATCTTTTTTGAAAGATTACTTAATAGAATGTGCTAAAATTATTTTTATTCTATGAAATTTTCTCTTAATGGGATTCCTTTCACAAAGCAAAAAAATAAAGAAAGACAGATAGTGCCTAATTTCAGGTGTTCTTCAGCTTGTCCCTAGGGAACCCTAATTTATGTCAAGTAAAACTGTTTCATGGAGACTCTCTGAAACTACTCAGAAACAGCTCTATCTGGCTCTAAACGATTCCCAAGCACAAAAAAGGTACTTTTATGCCACGCCATCTTTTTGTCTCTAATTGGGAATACCTTTTCAGGGTTCAAGAAAGAATGTAGCGAAAAGATAACCTGCAGGATACTTAATCTTATTTCAACGGTACCACAAAGGGATTTTGCGCCCTCAGGATCAGACCTCAGACAGACACCATGCAAACTTCATGGAATGCAGCGATACTACATATGGGAAAAAAAAGGGCTGTGGATCATGAATAGATCCTTGGGGAAGAGCCATGATAAGGGTGTATGCTGCCTTAGTTGAACCAACATTCTAGATACGATCTGAACCATGAAAAAGTGCAGCTCCTGATATCCATGTCAGACAGTGTTGAAATCAGCATTTAGTCAATTCACCGTATCAAAAGCATCTGACAGGCCAAGTGAAATGAGGAGTTTAAACCCGAAGTCCTTGTGCAGAGTGCCAAGAGCCCCAGCAACTGAGGTCTCTCTCGATTGATCTGTCGTGATTTACATTTGAGTGAACTCCATCCACTACCAATCAATATTGATTTATTTTGAAATGTGTTATATATAATATAAATATAAATATAAATGAATATAATCAGTTTATAAAAGATATAAAAGGTCTATGGAATAAATATTGTGTAAAGTTTAATTCTCTTAATTGCTTTTGTGGTATTCCATTGTTCCACAAAGCCCAAGAACAGAGAAGGGCCAGCGTCAATAACAAATTAATTACATTTGTCTATCAAACAGTGCTTTGTAAAAAAATACATTTAAAAAATTGTAGCAAACTCTAAGAAACACATTTTATCAGAAAAGCTTAGTGATTTACCTGTGAATTAAATATGACTATCTACAAGGCTTATTTTAGGCACAAACATGAGAAACACTTTTTCCCACATGTCTACAATCTGGAATGCATGACTTCCACTGTCTAGCCCGCCTAAACCGAACCATCAAAAATGCAGTAGCTCTTCTGACTTCATGTACTCAGGTCAGAGCAGGTGTAGGATCTGGGCTTTGTTTTACTAATGCAGATTAATGAGCCACTTTACAATGCATATGAAACAATTACATACTAGCTTAGTTTTTAATTGCAGCATTTAGAAGCTCTTTTTTAAGTTCTGCTTATTCATCTCTGCCCCAGGATTAAGTCAAATAAACAGTCTACTAATAATTAAATGATCTACAACATTTTTTTAATTAATAGGACACTTTTGGTCTCAACAGTTAGAAAAAACAATAAAGTAAAAAACCAATGTAAAAACACTGCAATGACATATGTGTATAAACACGATACATAATACTGAGCAACATACTTCTTTTGCTTCCCAAACTAAAAGACATGTTATAGTACATTTTATGCTAATTGTAAATCTATTTTCAGAATTTTTCTATCACATATAGTTTTTATGTGTGTACATTTTACAATTATTTATTACTTATTCATAAGTAAGGCTGCTGTTACATTTAAAATGTGTATAAACAAACTTCTAAAATGTACAGTGTGTGGGTTTTGCTTATGTTTGGCCTCAGGAACATCTCTCTTCAGTGTCCAGCAGTAGCCTGTCAGCATAGAGGGGATTCAGTCTCCCTGGTACCAGTTTTCCATACTATTCAATAATGATATATTAGTATAAAGGAACAACAAAACTATGGCTGGTAGAGAAATTCAGAAAACATATTTGGAATCAACATGCAAAAATAAATGTTTTCTGGAAATAAAATCAATGTTGACCAGTGTAACGGGACACTACACTCCAAAACATGTTTACATCATGTAAAGCATAGATTACATATACACATATGTGGTCTAATACATATGGGGTCTAATACACACACACACACACACACACGTGTGTAGGCAATTTCGTCTTGCCTTTATATTAGACTAACACGAGTGAGTAAAACCTTGCTGCTGATGTTCTTCTCATGAAGGCAGTAATGAACTCGAAACTAACTAACGTCGCGTGCAGTTCATGGCGTGGTCATGACAAATCAGGCCATTGTCTTTCTAGAGTAAAGCAGGGCACGGCCGATTTATGAAGAACTTTATAATTGAAGACCTTATGGGCTAATTAACGACCGAGTCAACTAACTTGTTAAGTAGGCTAATGACATAGATAACTTCTACATTAGGTCTAAATGAGTTTCGGAAGCACTTTAACAAATAAACTTAAGATTAAGTTTTTTACGATGCAGTTGGCTCTGCGATTCTTTGGGGAAACCCACCTCAGCTATGGAATATTCAACTGACCCAGAATGACTGTCCCAAACCGACTAAATTCTCTAGCGATCAATATCGATCCGTTCTTTTTGTATTAAGCTCTCGACCAAACGGCAGGCCATCACAGTTTCAAATTCCCCGCGAAACTCTTCGTGTCCGTCGCTCGCCCGCTTCTTAGCTCTCTTGCATCTGTCAGTTAGCACCTGACGAGGCATTCGCTCCTGTACTGCCAGCCCGACGCCGCTCCCCCGAAAAGAGCAGTCGTATTGATCTGTGGCTTTTGCTAAATAAATATATAAATCGAGGTCGAGGGAGCGCTGCCTGGAGTCAGAAATTCCTGCCCTTGACAATAACGTGAGGAGGGGGAGACGTGAGCCCGGGCAGCAGAGGGTGCGAGAGAGGGGAGGCAGGAAGAAGTTCTGCTTTGTTGATCCAGAATGACATTGATAGACAGCGGCTGAAGGGAAGCTGATCGCCATGTTTGGGCCCGCCGCTGCCTTTAAAGGACGGACGTGGCTACCGATCTCAGATCAGCGGAGTGTGACAGGGAGTCTGCTGAAAAAAAAGCCCGAGCGGTCACACAGTGCTGGTCCAAGAGAAACTTTTTAAGTTTCTGCTGAGGACGGACTTGGTTGGAGCCATCAGTTACTTGCCATCGTTATTTTTTCTCCACAATCTCACACCTGTTATCACTTTGCTTTCTGCCAGTGTTGTCTCTTTCCACAGAGAGCCTTCTCTCTCTCTCTCTCTCTCTCTCTCTCTCTCTCTCTCTGTCTCTCTCTCTCTCTCGCTCGCTCGCTTGCTCGTTCTCTCTCTTTTCCCCTGTTTGTTTGTTTGTGTCTTTTTTCTAGCTAACATTTAGAGTTTCTCTCCCCCCTGAGGCTAGCTAGAAAAATCAAATGTTACAGTGTCTGTCTGCAGGCTGGGCATAATGTTAAACAAATGGCATGCGGCGTGGTGTATGGAAGCCGTGGCTCTCAAATACTGCACATGAGGCCAAGTGACACCCTGTCAGCCATCAGCCAAAATTACAAATCCGTGGTTGTATGCAGGGCTGATGGGCGCGCTAGCCAGTCTTCTGGTGCTGACATTCAGAGCTTATTGCTCTAGCACTGAGAGTCAGGACCAACCACTTCTTTCTTTCTTCACATTTGCTGAGAAGGGCTGGGCAGCTATTGATAGGCTTTGCATAAAGACGCCATCTTCGCAGTAATTGCCTTGAGCAGACTAAAAAGAGTTCCAGTTTTTGTTGAGGGTTGCGCAACTTCTTTGATTGAGATGCGGGGTTTTTTTTGTTGGTTTTTTTTTTTAAAGCACTGGCTACTCTGACAGTATTTGGGAACTGCTGAAGTATTATCATTCTGAAAACAGAGAAGAATGTGGTGCAATTGTACCACTCACATCAAGGATGTTTGCAGAGTAAATCATACCACTGCTCTGGCAACCCTCCATACAGAGCATCATACCACTGCTCTGGCAACCCTCCCTACAGAGCATCATACCACTGCTCTGGCAACCCTCCCTACAGCGCATCATACCACTGCTCTGGCAACCCTCCATACAGCGCATCATACCACTGCTCTGGCAACCCTCCATACAGCGCATCATACCACTGCTCTGGCAACCCTCCCTACAGTGCATCATACCACTGCTCTGGCAACCCTCCCTACAGTGCATCATACCACTGCTCTCAACCCTCCCTACAGTTCTGCCGGCAACAGTCGGGTTACGGTGATGACTAAATATCAAAAAGGTATCTATACAAGCTCTACTGTGGTTGGCAGGATTATTGCATATACTGTATTATGACAGTTCTGTCTTGGCTGCATAGAATTAATCATAATCTCCTAGTGGGTTTCTCTTTCTGTTGCTTACTCTAAACCTATAGGTAATACTATAGCTAGTGTGATTACGTTTTCTGTGTTCTATAATCATCATTATGAAATAGTGAAAATTTACATTATATTGTACAACAAAAATAAATAGATTTACGAATAATATCTTGATGTCTAACTCAAGTTAGCACAAATAACGAGTGCCAAACTTTTGGAAACAATACAACTCCAGTATGTCCAATTTAAAATACCTGTCTTGTGTGAACTTGGTGACATCCTACCAGGTGTCTGCAGTGTTTTCAGTCAATGAGGAGGTCCATGGGCCTTTTTCACACACACACACACACACATCCCTCAGCCTCCTTCAGCAGCTCAGTACAGTAAAGCAGTTATTGGTCAAACATATGTTATATGTTGTAATATATAGACATATACCTGCAACATATACACCATATATATAACAAATCACTATATACACTATGCATAATCAGTTACTATATCAGATACCAGGAGAGACAGACTCACATTCATAGAGGTTTTTGTTTTGAAGCTAGTTTTGGTACTAGCCAGAAGCTTGAACACATCTACACTTTATTTATTTATTTATTTATTACTATTTACCCTATTTTCCAGTAATAGTAAAGATATCAAAACCATAAACTAACATATGGGATTTTTAATTTTTTTTTGCAATCACCTAAAAAGTATTCGACAATCTTAGACTCTTCAAAGCAGAAATCCTTTGCCTTGATGACAGCTTTGCAGACTCCTGGCAGTCTCTCAGCCAGCTTCATGAGGGAACCACCTGGAATGCTTTTCCAGCAGGCTTGAAGACGTTCCCGAACACTACACATGCACTGGCTAAGGATATAAAGTCCTAAATTAAAACAACTTTTTGTTTGGTTTTTGTTTGTTTTACTTTGGATCATTTCAAAAATCACTTTATTTATTTACTTGTTATTTTTTTATTTATTTAACTTTTTTTAAAAACTTTTTTTTATCATTCATTTTGTTTTTCAAAACAAATAGACATCAGTCCCATTTTTATTTATATTTGTCTTAGATATTAAATGAAATCATAAACCTAAAGATCTAAATGTCTGCAAGATTATGAAAAATGTATGCAAACTTTGACTGGTACTGTATTTTCTCCCATGGAAGGTTGAATACAATGCTTTTAATATGGAAAGAAATACAGAACATTATGAAAAGACCAGTGGCCTATGTAAGAGATTTGGGGTATTACTGCTATAGTTACTTTTCCTGTTTGTGAAATAAATATATACGTATGTCTTTCATTTGTGATGTTTAGTAACTGATTTAGGCCAGTGAGGGCAGTGTAAGTGATGGCAGAATAAATTTGTTATAATAAAAGTAATAACATCTTCTTTAAAATAAGAGGGATGAAAGAATACTGAATTGTTATTCTGGCCTCTCATCTGTAGAGACGTGCCACAGACTAATTAATTCATGAGAAGAAGTCCCCATAGGCTGCAATTAATGATAAACTTATTAGACATGATGGTGCCCAAGAGCTGTGGATTCCATCCTGATTCTGCGTCTCCTGGTGGTGTTCCTTACCCGGCTGTCAGCTCAGATGTGTCAGAAAGTGGAGCGCGGGTGTGTGTGTGCATACGTGCAGTGTGTGTGTGTGAGTGTGTTCTTGCAGTGAACTTCCCGGGGAGCACTATTTGCAACACTCTCTTATGATAGCACTGCCTTTTGATTATTCTGTTACTGCAAAGTCTTGACTGAACCAAGTCACACACTACAAGCAGGCTTCGAGTACAGGCCAACTGAAAAAAAGAGACAGAAAATAAACTCAAATGCTATGCAGTGGGGGGGGGGTGTTGTTGTTTGTTTGTTTGTTTTGGTTTTTTACCGCTGGATAAATATTTTTATCACTAATGATATAGGCAAATATAACATGTTTATTCCTAATTAAAGATCAAATTAATGTGAAATGAGTTTATGTTGTTGAGTGCTTTAGGCACCTGTGAGATGCAGCTCCTCCCAGTCAGAGGAGGCAGTATTTTCTCCAAATGTTTGCAATTCCTGAAAACAAAGAAGAAGCCTTTTCCCTTCTTCTGCTCTAGTTTGGGCCTAACATTTCATAAAACCTAAAGACCCGTGCTCAAGATTGCTACAGGAAATAATAAACTGAGAGTGGTTTGTGCAGACTCACTAGCCATTATGGGCTGCAGCATTAAGTAGAAGTACGGTCTTTGTTACCCGAAATGTGCAAAGTTCATGACAGATCCTGCTTGTTTCAGTAAACCCCTGTAGTCTGGACTTTGCAAGGCAGATGATACATGGGGTACATCCTCTTCAGAGTCATTTTTGAATTTCAGCACATTGGCCGACACATTCTCATTTTTCTCTCCCAGCTTTTGTTCATTTTGATGTCTGCCATTAATTCCCTACTATTCCTCTGTGGTGTATATGTTTGATAATTTGGTAAATCCCCATATGCTGTCTCAAAATGTACTGATGCAGGAGAGACAGGCAGGAGCGAGAGAGTTTGACACAGAGAGCAAGAGGGAGAAGGGAGGTATGGGGGAAGAGAAAAGATAAAAGAAGCTTTGATCAACCACAGCCACCACCCCCATCTATCCAATAGCTGCAAGGAGCTCCATGAAAGAAGTCAGGACGCCCTGTCCCTCCATAGCCTTACTCCTCTGCACTCATATATGCAGAGGCAGAAAGGCCAAAGGCTATCCAGGCAGTCACCCTGTCACAAAGTGCTTCCCTAGTCAAAGGGCACACAGCCCTGGCAAGACTGAGGGACAGGAAGCCGCATCCAGTCTCCACCTTCCGACCACAGGGCGGCTTGCATCTGATCTCCGGTAGCAGCTAGCTCCAAGCACCAAAGTAGGCGGAGCCAAAGTGGGCGGCACTGTTTTAAGTTAATGCAGTAAGCAAACACGTTTTTTTTCGCTAGTTTGTTTATCTCGTGGCGGCGACATCGATTGGCGTGACTGCATAGCAAGCAAGAGGGAGGTGCTTGGAGCCAGGGGCTGGATGGGCAGGGCTGGGGGTGTTTTGGGGGGGGGGGGGGGTCGCGGGCGCGGGAACACCGGGGGTT
>JAOXYF010000025.1:1592626-1603650 GCA_028565775.1 Sternarchorhynchus goeldii
GACATTCCACTGTAGGATCAGTACAGAATGATCTGATCTTAAGAGATTCCACTGTAGGATCAGTACAGAATGATCTGCCTAATGGTAGGATGGTGGTGAGATGTGATGAGACAGCATGAGACCACTCAGCAGAGATGGATGTGAGATATTAAACCAGGGTCCCTGCTGCTCCTGCCTCCACTATCCTCATCTCTTTCTGCAGCATACAGGGCTCATGCTAAAACCACTCCACGGATCAGCTGAACACAATGCACTCTGTGATTTCCTCCACTGTCTGACAGTTGCTTTTCCCATTAGGCAACTTGTGTTTGTTACGTGGGGTAACTGAAGCATCACACCTTTGTTAATTCACTATGACGACTGTTGGTTTACAATTGGCTTGCATGCAATCAAACGCACAAACATGAAGGCGTGTGTACACACACACACACACACACACACAAACACATGCGTACACACTCGCATATATTTTTAAAAACATATTCATATTATATACTTGATATATGTGTAGTCATGCCGAGTTGGCGTTGGTTTATCTCATTCTCCATTAAGCTGCTTACTGCATCCACCGAGCAGCCGCAGTGTTGTTTCTGAAGCAGGGCCTTATTAACTAGAGAAGCCAGTGCAACTCTGAGCTGCATACCTTCATTACATGACATGAATAAAAAAAAATGCATTCGTAATTCTATTTCATTTTAGTTCAAACCTAGGACTTGAAAATGGAATTATAGATTTGTAAAAGCATGTATTTTTCCTAAGGTTCCGAAACATAGCAATTTTAGAACGCGTAGCTTCCCTTTGCAATTGTGGCAAGGGACATGCTTTGTAAATATTCAATGTAAAACTAGTTGCCATCAGATTATGTGTGTGTGTGTGTGTATGTGTGTGTGTGTGTTAAAGGTGTTACAATAATATTAAGTATATATACTTTTTTAAAGTATAATATATTTTTCCTTTTTTTGGCCAACTATATGAAACTAAGGACCCTGTCATGAACATGATAGAGTGGTAGACTTTGATGTTTGGCAGCTGAACTTGCTAGTTACAGATAAGCTCTTTATCCCCAAAGCTTCAGTTTTTTATCTTTAGTAATTATTTTTATGTGCTTGTTTGCATTTGCTTCAAATTTCCCTTCTGTTTCCAAATGCAGGCCATGACTGTGCTGATTAGCTAACGCTAGTACCATGCGTTCATTATTCAGTAGTCGCTTCCATTGCTTCTAGGCATCATGACAAATACAAAGCAGGAAGCAGGTGGCAGACAATTTGTGATGTGTTAGAAACATGGAGATAATGAAGGATAAATGACTCCTCCTGAGGTGTGGCCTTTAATGTGAAATTTCACCTGCTCTTTCCATGGGAATGTACCTTCCGTATGACTTAGAATTCAACCACTGCATCCCTGAGAAAGGCATCTAACCCCAGGTTGCTTTGAGGTCCTGCACCATAAGCTCCATGTTTCAATAAGCGCTCATTTCACCCTTACAAAATGTGAGCACAGTCAGCAGACTTACTGCACCCCCCCCCCCCCCATACTACATACATACATACAACTACGTACATACATAATAACTTAAATACAGACAGTTTGGTAACAGTCAACTTGGAAAAACAGATGTTGGCTTAAGTGCCATGTTGAGAAATCATGATCTGTTTTTAAGGGGTTTTCCCATCCTTTGAGGTTCCTTGAACTTTAGCCGCAGCTCCGTCTGGAAGCATCATGGTTAATTTGGAGCCAGAGCACCGTGTTTTCCCTCCTAATTGCAATGACAAGGCATTAGGGCTTCTTTTATCATCGGGGAGATAAACAATAAGCTGCACACAGACGGATGTGTCAGTGTCAGCTTGGCGGAGATCACTGCCTCCTTCCCTTTCATCGCTGAACACCCATATCTGGCCTCGCCAGAGCAACACGGAACATATGCTGCGTTTTTCGGTTTGGATGCCGAGTCCCTCTGCCCGCACGCACGGCTACGGGTCAGCCGTGTTCACGTGTCGCCTCTCACTTGGCATGTGTGCTTAACTCTTTTGATTGTTTAAGTAAGCTGAGAAAAAGACCCTGAGGTGATTCGTTTATTAGCGAGCAGGCCACCATAGCAACCTGGCCCGAACCTTCCGCCGGTCACCAGATGCGCGAGAACCACACGCGCTGGTCGCCTCTGATTGGCCGCTGCCCCTGCCACCTTTTTTATTTTTGTGGTGGGAATTTGTTTTGTGTTCTCCAAAGACGTACAGGGTTTTTTCCAGGGAGGGGGGAAAAAAACTCGCTTTAAAAAGCTGGAGGAGGGAATTGGGGGAGTGTGTGTGTGTGTGGGGGGGGGGGGGGGTGTGTTGGGAGGCACATGTTAAGCCAACAAAGTACGAGCACCTATAGCTCCTTCTGCCGAGCTCATTATTTTCGCTTTGATTAAAATCTGGAGCAGCTCAAATTCAACCGGCCACAGACCTGGAAATGAGACCTTGCTGAGTGATGATCGAACTGAGGGAGTGTGAGCACCACTTGTTTAAAAACGGACAGAAGAAGCATAGCGACATGTGTAAGCCGTACAGAATAACACCCACGTCACAGGTAACGCCAAGGAAGGCTCAGATTACAAAACACCACAGCCTGCTAAATTTATTTCAAACAGTGTTACCGTACTACAGATGGATTAGTGTAGTACGCTAGAGTAGGGTGCACGTTTTTCTGCTCCGTTGTTATTAAATACTCCTCCACGTAATGTTTTCTGATTGTCAAAGCAAAGACACTGTCATCACAGGTCTGCTTGACATCACTTACAAATGACCAGCATATCAATCATTAGGAAGTCCCCTGACGGAGAACCACAGAGAGTCCTCCGTCTCGGCAGGGCCGCACTATATCTGCAATCTTGTCTCAGGCCAAAGTCCATCTGTTCCCCATTAATGCGGTAATTCCAGCCTAGCTTGATTCCCCCTGTTTGGCTGTTCTCCATCTCACCCTAAGTCCAAACCCAGCAGACCTCCACAGAGAGTGAGAGTGAGAGAGAGAGAGAGAGAGAGGGAGGGAGAGAGAGAGAGAGCACTGTTGCTGGTATGGTGGTTATTACCTCTTATGCTCCCTTCTCTTAGAAGACAATCTCCTCTACAACAAATTTCTGTTGTCACTGCTGTCAATGCCGGGACATAGCCATTCTACATTGTTTTATTAATTTTTTTAAGCTAATGATGGAATTAACTGGTGTAATAAAAAACATATTGAAAAGCATTCCAGTGTTTCTCTAGGTGACTATGAGAGGCACTGCAGGTTATTATGGTCTGGATCACCTGCCGTGAAGGGGCCACGCTATGGATATTTACGAACCAGCATGACACCTTCTGTTTGTGGTTATTGTTTTGCTCGTTCTTTAATTCCCTTCCAGCCTGATTTATAGCGTGATAAGACGGCCAAACTTTTCATAGTGGGAATTCAGTACAGCTCTTCCGCAGACTTGAGCCTGCTTTTGTAATGCGTCTTCTTATTGTGGATGTTCTGAACTGGAGCATGTGCTTCTTGGGTGGCCATTTTAATATATTTTCCATTTTTGCTTTTGTGTGGGGGGGTTTTTGTGTTGGTTTTTTTTTTTTTTGCGGTCTCTGCTCCAGATTTCTGTGGTTTCTGTGCAAGGAGTTAAAAGAAGTTGTTCAATTCATCTTGACACGGATCGCAACTGCTTCCGTAATGAAAAAAATATTCAAACATCATATAAAGGCCATTGCAGGTTAAAATGTGTCTTTTGGATTTTGCATTTGAAATATAACAGCTATAAATAACCAACTTTTTTACATTCAACTAACATTAAGTATTACAAAATGACTATCAACACCCCTGCACACTTACACACATGCTTCTCACTGACTTCAGGTTCTTCCAACTTTCTGAAAACTTTAATCATCTTTACACATCATTTTATGCCATGTAGTTCCTTCCTGAACCTCAGTTCCCATGGAATTTCCCTTCTTGTTCAACACATCTTCCACTACTTCCTTGTACGACAGCAGAAACACTGCCGGGCAACTTTGCCATGTTTACTGTTAGTCATGTATTTCATGGACCGTTTTCGTGAACCGTGACCGTTTGACAGTTCGTCTGTATAATTGAAATGACCTTCACATGAGTTTCAGTGGATTTTTGATTTTTTTTTTTTTTAGCCTGATTATTATTCCCATAACAATGCCGACTCATGTCCTGGCTTCTCCAGCATGACAGAACAAGGACTGACGGCATTTTGTGTTGTTTATTATAGAAACTGTTCTGCTTTTTTTATTGTTTTTTGCTTCTTGACAGGAATCAGCATGTCAGCCTGTCAAAGACCACGCATGAAATCTAAGTTCGTGACCAGCATGCAGATAAATTCGACCTGTAGAAATCAACTCAATGTCTTGGTAATTAGGCACAATATATCTGATTAGAAGATGTGCAGCTTTGATATGCACTCTGAGGAGAGGGGGGAATGTGATATATCAGATCTTGTAGAGCTAATTAGGTTACTTCTCTTCCCGTAATGGCTATTTTGATATAGGAGAGCAGGCTTGTCCTCCACCCAAAATGTCAGGATGGAGGCAGAAGCCAAGCTTTTATTTGAATTAGTGTAACACTAGATGTTACATGCAAAACTAAACCTTCATTAGAAAGGCAACATGCAAATACTTTCAATTAGTCTGGAAAGAGAACCAGACAGAGCAACTGAGCAAAGCTGATTGTGGAACTTTTAACTGTTGCCCTGCAGCTTAAATTGTTCTGATATAATTACAATCATTAGCCATGCGTATACTTTCCTTGTTATTTTCTTTTTGGTAAATGTGAGCTTTTTCGCATTATTTTGGTAGTCTGAAATGAATGATCAAAAAGCACAAAGGCCAATAAAGGTGTCAGATCTGTTAGACTGCGAGAATCTAGGAGGACATGCCTTGAAGAAAAGAGCAAAATAATAGCTGTTCACGGTAAAAACTGCGGATTTAAATAGTATGTGTATTTGCTGCTTCATTTGAGCCTACAAACTGGGTAATGTGAGCCAAGCTCACTAGAGCATTCATTCACATTAGACTATGCCATTTGAACAGTTCTAAACAATGTGACTTCTAGAAGTCCAGCAGACCTGAAATCCAGTACTTCATCATAATGAGGCTGTGCTGACCACTAACGAGGTCATGTGTTTCCCAGTAAACCACTGATCATACCTAACAAGTTTACAGACACACACATAAAGAGAAGAAATATATACCCAAAGCATCCTGTCTAGCTATTAGATACAAGGGTCATAGAATCAGACAGTACATATATATATATAACTAGTACCCAGTTGTATTGCCATTATGGTAGCAACTAAGAAAACTCACATAAAATGCAGAAGTAATTAAGCACTGACACTGTATATAGTTGGGAGAACAACAGCAAGTACCCAGAGAAGAATTATCTCCTTATTAAAGTGAGAGGATCAGACACGACTAAAGGATACCACACAAGGGTCATCACCTTCGTTTAATGATCACTACTCCTCTACAACGATGTCTTGTTTACAGCAGTTAAAAAGGTGAAAATAAAAGTGAAAATTCCTTTTTTCATTTTATAAAATTAAGCTTCCTGCACCACATGCTTTTTATTTCTGATTTTTCTGGTTTTATTTGCTTCTTTGTTAGATTGCTGCTGTATTTTTTTATTATTATTATTATTAATTTTGCAAATTCTTGACTGACACTTTGGTCAACAGTGAGATACTGAATCATGTTAGGTGTGCTGTGTAAAATTATTTATCCAGTCCACCTAAACAACTGATCTGAAGTTTTTAGACCTACGAAAATTGATATGACCTTGAGACAATTCAGAACTACCCACGTTACTGTAATTTTCAGCATTCTAAGGTCATATTTGACTTCAGGCATTATAACTTTAACCATTTATAGCGTTAAAAGTTTTAATATAGTGAACTTAAATAAATAAATAAATAAACCCTTTGCAATAAAAAGAGAAAATCACTTTTCAGAAATAAATTAGACACATGAGGGAAAATCCATTCATAACATAAAAGCTTCATTAAACCCCACAAATTTCTGTTTCCTTTTTAAAAGCATTATTATTGTTGTTGTTTATTTTTTTATTATTTTATTAAGCATTCTTACACCCTATTACATATTTCATTTTTTCAATAGGTGGTAAATAACAAAGAACATGGGAAAAATACTAAAATACCACCTATCATCTACCATTCATTGTTTAGCAGTTATGTATCTCTGTGTGCAATTTCCTGTCTCGGTTTCTTAAGGGATTCAAATCAAATCTGCCTCATGCCTTTCCAAGTGTGGTTTGCGCATGTCTGAATCACCCGAGCAACACACCAACCAGAATTGTTGAAACCGCTAGTGCCAGCTGTTTGAGCTGTTGTTTTAGGGAGAAACCCACACAATTTATATCTTGGCTTGAACTGTATGGATGGCTCGAGAACTGAAATTGCTTGGTAATATCAGAAATCTGGGGAAACATGCATGTTTAAGCCAAATCAAAACAAAGGTAGTGCCTGTTGCACGAGTGCGGTTCATGGGTGCGTTTTTCAATGTCTGCCAATACTCTCTGCCCCCGTTATTCACTGCAAATGAGAAAGAGATGTAGTTACTCCTCGACACTGAGTGAATGCCTGTCGAGAAATAATCCAATAGTCTCCGAGAGACTAACACGACAGTCCACATGACATTACTGAAATTTTTATTTTTAAACATTGCATTACCTGTTTTGGAGTGTTTTGGAAATGCTTTTGTATTTGGCCTTCAGAAATTGGAGAATAGCGCTATAATTTCAGGATATCAGCACCTGCATTCTGTAAAGACCCGGTCAAGTCCTGTCTGAGAGGAAATGAAATGAAACAACAGGAATTCATTAAACACCAGGGCCATCAGCAACTGACAGTTTGGTTCGTTTAAACTGTGTTATGCATAGCATCTTCATCAGTTTGCTTTATTATGTTGGACTGTGCTATTAGCCCAGTACTGTGATAATTACAGCCTATTCTAGTTTGGTTACAGTTAACTACAGTAGACTAGGGACCATTCAAATATGTAGTTATTCTAGACCATTCATTCATAGAAAACCAAACACCTCAATCATGGACACATTTTTGTTTTTCAAACACCTTTTTGATAAAATGTCTTACATGGCTAGTGATCAAAATTACATCAAAACCAGAAACTGTTAACTGTTTAATACAATTGCAAGTTAAACATAGCAGTTATAGAATTTGAGTGTAGAAAAAGACATTTGATTTGCTTTAGTGGGAAAAAATGTCCCTTCTGTTCACCTTTAGCATAGTTCTGAAAATAGCTTGAAACCCACAGGCCTGTTCTATTCTGTGCTATTGAACTGTGCACAGGACTGAGAACTGAGTCCTCGCAACATCTCTCTCTCTCTCTCTCACACTCTCTTTTTATCCTGGCCCTTGTGGGATTGTTATTAGTTGGATGTCAGAGGTGGATCGAGCCAGAGTGTGTGATTTGCGCGTAAGGGTGTGTGACCCCTTGGTGAGGCGGCTGTGCAGCATACTGAGTGTGTTTGTTCTGTCGGATCGGGGGCCCGCGTTCCCTGACCCTCTGCTCTGCACACAGCCTCAGGCCGTGGCGACTCCCCCACTCCCCACCCTCACCCCCACCTCACGCCTGCTCCCAGCTCTGAGGCAGCCGTCTCGGTTTCCATTCCCTGTCCGCTTCTGGATGCTTTAGTTCAGATGGCTTCCAGAGCACTCCGGGTCTCTGTACCACCGTTCTGACACTCCCCATAAGGTGGGGAAGCTAACGAGAAAGAGTGTCTCACTTCCGTGTGTGTGCCGGAACGCAGCGCTGCCAGCGGAGCTGTAATCCGATCGGCCAGGAGAGCCCCCCCCCGTATATGAAAGACAGAACGGGGGTCTCCCCCTCCCCTCTTGGGACTCGGAGCTGACCGCTATTCCTACTTGGTATGTGCCAGGTTGTTTCCTCTCATAAGCACTACAAGGTCAGAGCAATTTCCCCGAGTCAGAGCTGGGGTCGACATTACGCTTCCCTCTCATATCATTTTCAGATGGCAAGAAAACAAGCCGTGGCTGTTTGAAAATTATCGACGGAGGACGGAGAGGTATTAGAATTTGCTTGCAGTCCACACATGGTCTTTGGAAAGTGTGGTGAATGTGAATGAGAATGCTTGCGAGCAAACACCACGGCCCATGGAAGACACTCCGAATTCTAGCGTACAGTCCGTGATTCACCTTCTACCACTGTATTCCCTGCATTTGTCTGGCTTTACGACAGCATCTTTCCAAAGGGGTGAAGGCGGTGAGAGTTGCTCACCAAAAAAAACTGACAGAAATTACTATATACTTTTCTATCATCCCCAGTGTTACAGATGGCAGCAGTTTCAGAATGACAATAACAGCTGTAAGATTCCAAAACTCAAGGACACAATTTCATAGGGGTCTGTAGGTTGTAGTCCATAATTTTAGGTGGGACCAAATTCAAATATCACTCAGTAACCCCCTACACCCAAAGGACCTGATGATGGGTCTGGTCTCCTCACTCTTATACCTACATATCTTTCATATTATTTTTGCTTTGTTTCCTGAACAATTCACAGTAGTTACTGAGTAATGCCTTAATGGCCAAATTAATGACCAAAATGAGTAATGGCTTAATGACCAAAAGTCTGGAGTTTAGGAGATTGATTACCATGGTGATGTGCATGATACAGTTGACACCCTGAGAATAGTGCAACATCATGTTGTATTTCTAGAGGATGTATTTGCTCTGCGTAATAATAATACCCTGTATATACCTGTGGGCCATCCTGCAGAGGTTAGATGTAGCCCAAATCTGACAAGGTGGTCCAGTTAATAAGTGTCCTCTGAATATATTAATTAGGTGCGGAGAATATAATTTGAACTGCACAACAGGAAAGGAGATTTTCTGGCACAGGGTTGCTTTTCACTATTTGAGATTCATGAAACCAAGAAAAAAAAGTGAAAAGCATGCTCAATGGTTTTCTGACTTTGCCAGCTGAAAGGATTCCACTTTTTGGCTCTGAAAAACTGAGAATGTGTTTTGGGGTTCCTTGCCCTGTTACAAGGTCCATTGACTTATGGCACATTCGGTTTCGTCAGAGCTGTAAAGTTGCCTCTGCAAACGTTGCCATTCGCCACGCTGCTGCCGTCAACGGGCACATCATTAGTAAAGACAGCAGGCCAACCCCACTGGCAGCCACATTCCCATGTCACCATGTCTCACAGGTGACATGGTGTGATTTAGATAATGAG
This sequence comes from Sternarchorhynchus goeldii, assembly GCA_028565775.1. Classification (NCBI taxonomy): domain Eukaryota; kingdom Metazoa; phylum Chordata; class Actinopteri; order Gymnotiformes; family Apteronotidae; genus Sternarchorhynchus; species Sternarchorhynchus goeldii. The sequence goes on from JAOXYF010000025.1 coordinate 1,601,892, forward strand.
CAGATACTTCATTTTTTTATGGAGGGGGGGGTGTTTGTATTCATCACCCCATTACTCTGGTACAGGTTATTTTTCATTTCATCTATCCATACAACTTCATAGAACTTATAGGGTTTTATGTACATTCAGCATACCAGAATCAGCTTTTTTTTGTTCTTGAGGTTTACCAGTGATTAGCATCTTGTGCTAACCCTATACTTAGGAACTGCTCTCTTTATGATGGTTTGTGACACATCCTTTCTGGATAGTGCTTTTTTGGTGGTTTTCGTTACGAGTGAAAGTATTATTCCATCATTCACTTCTCTGGTTTTCTATGGTCTGGTTATTTGCTGTGGTAAAGTTCGCCTGTGAATTTTTGGTATTCAAAAATGTACCCAACACCTTAAATGACATTTATTTAACTCTCCTAAAGTTCTGCCTGTGTCTCTGATAGTGCTGTAGTGGCACTTTTTTAACAAACTAGTGAGAGATGTGAGTACCCTGTGCAACACCTTTTGTCAGCTCTTCTATGAATCAGGTAATATTGCAGTGACACAGAGCTGGGCAAAAAAAACAAACAAACAAACAAAAAAAAACCAACCAGGAGGACTTTTAAAAAAGACTGTGTTTCCCACACATATATGCGCTCAGAAAAAGATGACAGTCTGAACTGGATGAACTTTGATTTCATAGTCACGGATTCATTTCAGATCCTGTAGTACTGGGTTGAAACAACAAAACCCATGTCACTTTGTAAGTATTGTGCAGTGGACTTCCCAGTTTATTACACCTAAGATGTCTTACAAATAGGCGTTCTTATTGCCATGTTGTACAATGTTGCATTAGTATTATGTAAGCATAATTGAATGTATTCATTGAGATGGAACATTGTATATATTTATTGGAAGCCATATTAGTGCAACAATTTGTGGACCTGCCTGACCGCTTGGATTTATTAGCTGAAGGTGTTCATCCGGATCTGCCTTGAGCAATGTCAAGAGACTTCATTTGCAGGATTATCGTGCTAATAAGTAGCCTGATCCCCTAGTTCTTATCTCTCTTTTGGAATGCAAAGACTAGTTGGAGCTTTGTGCATATTTTTTGCAGGCCAGGATATAATTAACAGATTATGATGGGAGAAAATAAATAATAAAATGATCACAAGTCAATCCAGCTCTAGCCTTCAAGCTTAAAATCCCTCAGACCCATCAGCTTTGGGGTGAACTCAGTAGGGTCATTGGAAATTGCAAATTGGCATGAATCTTCAGGTGTTATAACCAGTGCAACTTTGGTGTGAATATTATAGTAACTGTGTTATGATTAAGCTTTACACTAACTGATATCAATGTGCTTTTTTACTTTTTGTGAAGGTAAAACTTATGCAGATAAGTTTCTGACCCACAAAGATATTTAAAGGCATATCCTAAATGCCTTCTAAAGAAAATATCCTAAATGCCTTCTAAATTATTACTTGTGCCATTTGAAGACAGAAGCAGAAAGTGTGTGCAGTGCCTTGCAATTAGCCATGCTGTGGGTTTCTAAGGAAACGCATGCATTTATGAGGCCTTGTAAAATGCTCTATAAAGTCAGACTGACAAAGCAGTCCATCCCTGTTGAGTAGGAGAGGAATGTAGTGGCATCACATAAATTCTGGTTTCAAGAGAATGTCAGTAAAAGACCTGCTAGGACTTCCAGAAAGCAGCCCACGCAAAGTCCAGACCTTGATTCTGGGCCTGCTCCTTCAGTAATGACTAATGCATGCCCACACCCACACCCAGGG
>JAOXYF010000025.1:1603887-1615368 GCA_028565775.1 Sternarchorhynchus goeldii
CACCCACCCACCTCCCCCACCCCCGTGTTCGTTTTGTTCCATACCTACAATCTAGGTCAGAGAAAAACAGCTGCATGGACCTCCTACCACCACTTTAACACAAAAATGCGCTCACACACAGGCACCCGTACCCTCCGCCACACCGCGGGCTGCCCTGGTCACACACACACACACACACACACACACTCTCCACTTACACACACACACACACACACACACACTCCACTCACACACACACACACTCCACTCACACATCCTCACTCTCGCAGGCACAAGCCAACAATAGGTTACCCTAAATACTGTATTTTCACGAAGCCTGCTACATTGGCCCTAGAAGAATCTGAGAGGGAGGAGAAAGATTGCTTTAATTACCTCTTGCAGGCATGTCTATGGGGTATAATAGTGGAAATCCCAGCCATGCTGTTGTAACTGCTGCATACGATTCCTAGTCATACGACTGTGCTGTCTTCCTGTCCTGAGAGAGAAAGAGACAGATGGACAAACAGACAGACATGAGGTGAGAAGGAGCGAGAGAGCACTGAAAATTAGCAAGAAGAGTGGACAGAGAGAGAGAGAGAGAGAGAGAGAGAGAGAGAGAGAGAGAGAGCAAGAGAGGTAGAATATTGTTTGGCCATGACTACATCTAGTCTGCAGCGCGTCTTTCCAGATCCTACAGTGGGCTTTGTAGTAAAAATCCTCGGAAGGCACTGACTCACCTAATAAGAAGCACTACGACCCAACCACCAAGCGGTGTGACCCCGCGTCTACGCCGGTTCTCCTCTCAGACGGAATCAAGCAAATGTTGAGAGAGACGGGAAAACAGAGAAGCCCTGGAGACGACGCGTCGCACAGCTTCTTTTTTTTAACGGCTGAATTTAAGTGGAATTTAAAAAAAAAAAATAAAAAAACAAAGAGAAGGCTGCTGCTACTGCATTCATTTACTGAACAGGTGTTGGAGGTAAACCTCCACTATATGGTCCAGCTGTTTTCTTTTATACATGTAAATTTACATAAGGGACATAAGAATAAATTCAACTACTTTAAACCCTAACTCTAGCCATCACAAGCAGACATAATATTAGATAATCATGCTTAAATGCTGCTAAACAGTAAAACTCATACTATGCTCAGTCGTGCTGTATAGTGTGCTTTTTGTTTTATTTGGCAACCCACTGGCAGTGGTGAATCCTTTTTAATGTCTCTAATATAAAGATATATAATATTCTATACATATTCCGTTGGCACACGCTATGTGACTGTTTCATGCTAATGAGTCATGCACTGAAAAAAGTACACATATCTCAAATATTGCATCTACAAACATAGTTTCTGAAAAGAAAGCATTTGAGCAAAACCACATTTATTGCCTTGTACAGAAATATGCATGGCCACAACAGAAGCATCTGGAAACATTTAGCTACACACTTTCCTGTTATAGTCTTGAACAGGACACCATTTTGTTTCGATGCGTACTCGGGGACTTATTCTTGAAAGTAGAGTGACACCTAAAGGCTATAGCCTTTCTACCCCTCAGCATCGCACACTCGAGTTAGTGACTTGCTCAAGGACATGCTGATTTTAGGGAGAAAATGGTGAGTTTTTATTTTTTACTGTAGGCCTACTTGGTAGCTCCAAGTGCTGGTACGAGGGCATCAAATTCCCCTCTTAATGACATGCCTCGGGCAGGCCCGCGGAAAAGCGGTAGTTTCATCTCACAGCAGCGCGAGCTGATTGGCCGGTGGGAATAGGGTTAGGCCTATGTGGATTCTCCACCTCCAATCGAATCTCGATTGTGTTGCCATTGTATTACACTGCTCGCACTTTTCTCCCATCCATACCGGTTCAAAAAGACAAATGCATACAGTATTTTACACAGAAAGTCACTGGCCTGTAAACTGCTGATATTCTAGGTTATATGAGAGTCTAAACGGCCATCTATATTAAAATATATTATATTCATATCTCCATATGTAACATTACTATTTTAGGTGTCTCTTTAAAAATGACGCTCCTTCAGACGGACGTTTGATTTAACAGCCGCGCGTTCCCTGTTCCGTAGTCTACCCTTGTTGCGCGCGCTAATTCGCCGCTTCATCCAGCGCGATACATTCCGACTGAACTGTCATCGAATCTTAATCACAGGGATTAGAAGCAGCACAACTCATGAGCTTCACGTCAATTATAGTGGGGGGGAAAGGTAAACAGGGAGAGATGCATATCACCGATTTCCCCCCTTTGAACACCTCGGATTTCCCCTTCTATAATCCTATTTCATCACTTGCAAATATGCAGCACTGGGGAAAATAACTACTGCTGCTCGAGGCATTCTTACTTACTTGTGGGATCTTCTGTCATTAGAGTGGCTACTCACAGTGCACCACGGGATTTCAGTCACTTCTCACCAAACAGTGCATTCTCTGGCGGTGTTCTGCAGGTGTTGCCTAGGCTACTTGCGATGTGACGTACAATGAGCTTGTTGCTTTGAGCTCATCCATTCAAGCTGTATGACAGAGATTTTTTCATCACTGCAAAATCGATCGTTTTTTCTTCCCTTACTGCCAGCGCAAAAACAACAACAGCAACAACAACAACAGCAACAACAACAACAATAATAATAATAATCATAACAATAACGTTTTTTATTAATATTCTTTTAAAAACAGTTGTTTAACCTGTATTCGTTTTTGCTGTGTATGTTTTTTTCTGAGATTGTGAAACTATCTTGGAGTGAATCAGCGAGTCTGACTGGGTGTGTATGAGCTGAAGGGGGCCGGGGGGGGGTGTTAAAAACGTGCATGAAGACTTCGCACTTAAAGACTTTTAGACCTATTTGAAATGCCTTTCATATTCCAGTTCCTCAGCGTTGTGGGAATTCGTGTAAGAAATTATTGAGATTTTTTTTTTTAATTAAAATGAACTTTTCGCATGGAGCTGGCCTTGTACATCTGCCAAGTAAATTGGAATGATGATGTTGAATAATTAAGAAATGTCATCTTCGCTTATCAGCTGCCAAAACTTAACCTCCTCACTTGAGGAGATTTCATAGATGCCCCTTAAAATTTCACCCTGCTCATTTCTCCAGCTCTCAGTATAGAACCACAGCCACCATAAATATTTGAGCTGAAAATTTTTGGACCACTCAAAAATTTGGGGGACCATTTTATTATCACTCAGCTGTGGAAGTGATAACCTAATGTTCTATGTCCTTTTACTTGGTGGCATACATATTTGAGCATAGCATGTGAGTGAGAAAATATGACAGTCTCTCGAAATATGCTCACTATGGGTGTGAAAACGAGGTGGATGTTGCATCTAATTGAAAACAGAACAATGCCTTTAATATGTTTTTTAATGCTGAAATAGTGACCAACCTATGACCACAACTATGAAGAAATGTCTTGAAATGCCACAGCCCTCAAAACCAAAGGAATATTCAGTCATCCTAATGAGATTGTTTCCATCTTTGATTTCAATTAAGGATGCATGTGTGGCCAAGAAAAGGGGTTTGTGACCATTTCCTTTTACTTTATGCAATTGCTCATAGATTCCAAATTCATGTCATAACTGAAAAGAATGTGAATTAATTTGCTTATGCCAGAACAAAAACACATAATTACAAGTGGAGTACATGAAGGCCTGAAGAATACCAGTCAGGGTAATTCAGGAAAACATTCAGTATAGGGTTTCAGTGGGTGCTGTTTTCTCTAGAGGAAGCAGCATTATCAACACTGAAAAGCTCTGTCAGCATGGATGTGTGTGTGTCAGAGAGAGAGAGAGAGAGAGAGAGAGAGACAGACAGACAGAGACATGAATGAATGTGTGTCTAAACACTTTATATTAAATTCTTAATATAAAGACAACTAAACAGTAAAGCAGCTTAGATTGTGACTAAAAGCCAACACCATTACATTAATAAAAACAAATTTTATACCCCAAACATTTCATTAAGCCTTTCAGCTATTTAAGTAAAATAATTCTATACGTTGTTAAAGTTATGCTTTGTGACTGATATAAAATTCTATTTCTTTTCTATTAATTTTATCTTTTTTTTAAGCTTTCAGTGAATCTTTGGGGATCGTTACACGTGGCAAGATTTACATTCAATTGAAAGTTTTTAAGTGGGCCATTATAGCAGCATTAAGGAGTCTAGACTGTAGTGGGACACTTGACTGTCTATGGAATAAACACAGGATCAATTAATAATGCTATTTTCAGAGATCACCTGGCACATTCCAAATGGCTGGAATCTACAGCTGAGCACGGTGCGAATTCTTCCGTCTCCAAACACATCCGTTGCACTTGTGTGCTTGCTTTTGTAAACAGCCCACAAGCTGTTTTCATATGCAAGCGTAACGGAACCTCGGTGTGCAACGGCACGAGAAAGCTCCTAACGGCGTGGCCGGCGAGACAAGGAGAGGTTGAGCAGGCGAACTCGTGCTCAGTAGCACGAACAAACACGGGCGCCTTCTCTTAACATGCCGGTTATATTCAAACAGCTGATTCTCTCGGGCACGCTTTCAGGCCCTGTCGAATGCTGAAGACTCTAAGGTGTGCCCCGCCTCGGCTCTCTCTTAGCGGACTTAATGTAAAACCAGATGACTGTGGTCGTTTAATGACGTGAGGTAGATAATATTCAAAGCGGCAGCCATGTTTATACTGTGCGCCTAAGCTGTCGGCTGCACTTTTGGAACGTGATCAGTCGAATACTTCCTGTTCTCTGTGCCACCGCCGCTTTGTCTCTGGTTGCAACATCAAAAAATGAGCATGTGGATTTGATCTGTAAATGAAATTTACATTCCACGCAAACAGGTCTCATAAGAAGATTAAAAGTCATCTTACCCCCCCTCCCCCAACCCAACCAAAAAAAAGTTTTCTTTTTTTCCTCAGCTAAAATGGAAAAGGAATTAGAGAGAACTAGCATAGATTGAACATTTTTTTCTTTCCTTCTTTCTCTCTCTCTCTCTCTCTCTCTCTCTCTCTCTCTCCATTCTTATTTTGTCTTCACCAAAGTGTTTAACATTCAGGCCTGGGTGTGTGTGTGTGTGTGATTTTCACATCTGCATAAGCTCAAATTGTACGTTTTGCCTTGCCAAAGACACTCAGCACAGAAACCTATCTGACGGTCATACGTACTACTGTGAACATGAAAAATATTTTTAAAAATATTGCTCGTGCAGAATCATTTGCTGACTTAAAAAGCTTGATGGTTAACATGTCTCCCTTTTCTGGTGCCAGAAATGGTTAGGCTACGTTCAGAAAAAGCTAGTTGTATGAGCTATGGCATCTCTGTCATGCTAAACCACATTAAATGGTGTAATTACAGTCATACATTGAGCTGCGCTGTGCATAAGGATCTGTGTGATCAAGCGTAATTCACATTTTGTGCTTGTACATAGAGCATAAAGGAAATATGTTAATACATGTTTACTCCATTCACTGCAAATTTGTGTGTGCGTGCATGTGTGTGTAGTATGCATGCATGTGTGTATATGAAAGAGTGAAAGAGGAGAGAGAGACAGAGAGAGAGAGAGAGAGAGAGAGAGAGAGAGAGAGATGGAACAGGAATGGGAGATGAAGAGGGCTCACTAAGTGCTCCAGCTTTTGGAGGAGATGAACTGGAGGAGATGAACTGCCGAGGCAGCAGTGAGAGGGGAGAGGGAGAGAGAGCGTGCAGGACGGGGGGAGGTGAGTGGGAGGGAGAGAGGGAGGGGATAAAATATATACATTATTAACTATGGCTTCATCACATGTTCCCAGTTTCTTAGGGACTTATTATTCTGGGCTGCTTTAATGAATAACAAGAGGCAGATGAGTGGGTGATTTATGGAGCGAGAGCAGAGACCACCACCATCTGGTCCGCCCCAGTACTACATCATAACACACCCAGCCCTCTGCCCAAAAATACACCACAGTCCTCAGCTCAGGGACTAAAAAAACCCAGCCCGGGTCGGCTGGGTTTCGGCCCGGGCCGCAGGCCGGCGCCGAAGGCCCGCCCCCCCTTCCTGGCCTGCCGCGGCCCACGCATCTCCATCGCCTCTCCCTTCCTCCAAAGGTACGTGTCAGGTGTGTGGCACGGCTCCCCCGAGCTCCCTTCGGAGCGGCCGCCTCGGAGAGAGCCGGACGAGGAGCGTGCGGGGAGCAGCGTTAGCACTTCTGAGGCCCACGTCTCTCCCTACGCGCCTGCCGTGTTTCCTGCTCCGTCTTTCTGTTTGCTGATAGGAACTGGCCTACATTTTTTTTTTATTATTTCTTGCTTTTTTTTATTTTTTCAAACATGATTGGAATGGGTTTCTCATTCAAATTCGGTGGCGCTGCGCTAAATCTTCTTTCTTTCTCTCTATTTTTTCCACCATCTTTTTTCTATTTTTTTTTTTTTGAGGGGGCGCTGGGGGTCGCGGGTGGATTGGAGTGGAGACGCGCGTTCCAAAAAACCCAGCCATCGTCCGCCTTGACCCGTCACATCTGCACATTCCATTCTCCGCAAAATCAGTCATTTCTGTGAGTGAATGCTGCGGTAGCATCGGTGTCCGCATCTTTCACGGCCAACCAGGGCCCATCGCCTTTGAGGGGAGTTGACACAATATAGGAACCTGTCAAGACCATTTGCGGAACTGAATGACTTGTGCTTGTGCTCTCCATTCCCTTTTTTATTTTGTGGAGGAGACCAATAGGTAGTGAATAGGGAGCCAAAGGGAAGGCTCACAACACAATGGTGGTTTTAGCTATTCTCTGCTATTCTCTTTATCACACTCAGGAAGGTCCCGCGATGTCTTGCTCGGGCTGTCTGTGTTAAGGGCCAGGCCTGCAGAAAAGCTTAATGCTGAATTAATTGAAGCGATAATGCAGCTGCAACGAATGAAGACCGATGTTTGCTCCTGTAACGAGTTTGTGGGCAGCCGTAAATTGCTGCGCTGTTCGGCCACAATGCGAAGATTAATTTGAGAATTCGTTCCACCATCAATATTTTTCAATAGCTGTCCCAGGAAGTGAGGTCTACAAAATGGCTACCCTCATGCCTAAGGCAGTTTATGCTTATTAATGTTTGTGCGTTGCATTCCAAAATTTGGACATTTTCTAACACCTGCCTAGCAGTAAAATATGTTTCTCCTTTGCTTTGAAGGAACTGGGGGGAACAGGATGAGATTTTTGCACAAAGAACACACTGTAAGATTCTCATTAATTTTTTTAGAAACATGAGCTCCCTATTGATGTTTTCTGTCATTTTGGGTCAGCTCGTGCTTTGTAACACAAAACCCATTTGCAGTTGTTTTTCAGGCTCTTTGATATTTCCCAAGGATCCTGCCAACTGCTCGCCAAATGTCTCGTGCGCCATTGCATGTCCAATCTCTGGATGACAGCTTAACTATTTCTTCAGCTCCGTAGGGTCTCTGGGGAACGCTAAGGACCATGTAAGCCGCGAGATTCGGGGGTGAACAAGCCGAACAAAAAGAAAAAAAAACTTAGCTAGTGAGCCTGGCGAATGTTTATCAACACTGTCTTAGGTTATGCCTCGTGATAATCTCGTACGAAGAAGTCCTGGTGTTTCGGAGCTGACTGAGAGGGCAAGGTGCTACTCACAGGGAAAGCAGCTGTTTCACTCTTTGTTAAGAGGAAGCCGCCGAAAAGGGGGGGAAGGGAGGCTCACACCTGTAACATGTCATTTAGAGTCTGTCATCACAAATCAGACTCATTAATCATGTTTAGAAAACCATTAATCTCACTCCTGAGTGCAAGAGCAACTGCTAGAAGAGCCAGGAGAAACCATGCCGCCTCTTTGAGAAGGCAGTATGACTTTACTGGCCAACTCTGCTTCTAATTACACCCCTTAATGATTTAAAATGTTAAAGTCAGTATTAATGTATTATTATTATTATTATTATTATTATTATTACTCCACAGCAGTTAGAGTGGCTAGAGTTATCATTAAATTAGTGTCAGATGAATATAAAATTGAATATAAAATTGAAAGTACCTCTTCTTAAAGGCCACATTACAGCTATACACATTAAAATAACTAGTGTTAAATTAACACCTAAAGACCAGCATAACTGCATAGTGTACCATGGAGAGCAGTTTAACACTGTAGGTGTTAAACCATGCTATTATAAAGCTGCAAGTAAAAGAACAACCTCAGTTACTGGGTGGAATTTCCATATTTTTTTCACATGCCATCACGGTTTTACCCCCTTTTTCAGAGCGTTAATCCTAGATAAAATCTGTTCAGCAAAGGATTATTATTTAGTGGGCTTGACCCTAGTGATCTACTACAAATGGTATCAGCATTTCAGATATACCTGCTCAGAATGACAAAGTCAGAGTATGTCGCTCTCCTGTTGCAGATGCTGGTGGCTAAATGTACTGCAATGAAACAGGTCAGACGCATTTAAGTCTGTGTTTGTATACTTGACTATCTGCTCCGTGATCTTCAGCTGGCTTTATTACCCCTGGCAGCTAATGAAGTTAGTTCTTCCAGTCCTTCACTTTATCGTCTCTTCTCTTCGCCAACGAGGAGGCCGGCTAAAAGGGACGAGTAATATTGCTCAGGCTGGGTAAATATTTCCCTTCATAATTCAAACCTTATCTCTACACGACTCCCGTAACAAAGTAATCTCTGCTCTGTGGCTCATGAAGAAAACAGAAGGGTCCTGTCTCTATAGTAATAAAACCATGTTTCGGGTGGTTCCCAATAAGTCACTGTTTGTCCTGCAGTATCGAATGAACAATGAAATCCCACTAAAAGCCAGCCATTTAAGTGTTGTAAACATTTTCTGTTTTCTAAAAAACACTACAAATAATGGTACATCTAAAGCCTTTGGTGGCCTTGTTTAAACTTCTAAGTTCAAGTTCTGAGTTCAAATTACCACCTTGTGAACTGGAGCTCCTTAAGCTCTTGAAGATATTGGTGACCTGCTATTCTCCAGAGCTGAGAGGAAACTTACGCGGAATAACAAATATCCCAGTATGGATCCCTCCACACATCGAGGCCACGGTGACCCTTCTCAGGACCCTCGGAGGCGAGCAGGAAGCCAGCGTGAGGGGAGCTGGCCCTCAGTCCTCAGGTGACCAGGAAACGCCTGGCCAGTGTTTGTGACCATCTGTCCGCCATGGTGGGGCTGAGGAACAGCAGAGCAGCCGGACCGCATAATGAGAACTGTGTTCAGCTCATTTGGTTTGCGCTTTTTTGGCAGCCAAGACCCCCGATTCCTCTGGAAAAGCTGTCAAATGGGATATATCAATCAAAAAAGGGGAGAAACGTGGCGAATGCGCCATTACAAGCCACTCCTTGTTGCTACGGCCTTGGTAAATGTTAAGCTGAACAGCATGTTTGCTTTCAAGTGTCAGCGAAGGACAATTCTGGGGGAATGTTTCTTTTTTTTTCTTGCAATAATTACTTAGCAACGTCAAAAGCGTGGACTGTTTTGTGCCCATGTTCCCAGAACAATGCTTTTTCATGTTGTAAGTTAAAAGATTAAAAAAAAAAACAGGTAGTATGATGCTAACAGGAAAAAATGTCAGCTGTTTTTTGGCCTTGAAGGGCATGTAGCAATGTATATGATGATTTATCTAATGAGCTGACCTTGAGAAAAAAGTTGTTTTTTTTTTCTTGAAAGTGGATTGGTATGGGAGGAATTAATGGATTAGTTATAGTATATTATAAGTATTTGATTGCACTGAACATAAACATCAGATATAACTGTCTGTGCTTCAGAAGAGGCTACAGTCGAAAGAAATCTGTGCTGTCCTCAACATCAAGTCAATTGAAACCACTCGATAAGCCTAGTGAAAATAATCCATGCACAGACTAGCCAGCCCTTTGGGGTTAATGAGAAGTGCTGGGGTGGGCGGGGTCTAAGAGGAGGCGGGGCCGGGCTCCCAGCCAGGAAACTCTTTCAGCCCATGCTTCACCCAAACCGAGAGCACGCTGCCCTCTTTCCCTTATCCGAGCGCTCTCTCTCTCTCTCCCTGCGTCTGCCAGGCGAGGTGCAGCAGCCTGTGACCCTGTCCGCAACACTCTCACTGCATGACTCGCCGCTCTCACTGCGGGACTTGCCGCTCTCACTGCAGGACGCCTCAGGGGCGGACGCAACTGACCGCATCTCCAAACACCCAGTCTGCACCGGGTGGGGGGTGAGCTAGGGGGGTTGTTTTATCGGACTCGCAGGGGTCCAAGCGCCGGTTCTGAACCAGAGGCAACTGGGGTCAAGGGAATATGATTCGGTTCCATATAGTCCCCCACACAGCAGAACATCTGGACAAAGAGAAAATTTTATCAAGCCATTTGTTTTACATTTAAACTGAATACGCAGACTATACGTACCATTGAACAAAATTCTTCAGTGAAATATTGTTTTCTAAATACACTGTGTGAAATATTTGATATTAACAGTGCAAAACAATTCACTTAGATTACAGATGATATCACTGCTTTTTCTGCCCCCAGGAGAGCATTAAGTTTGATGGCCTTTCGAGACAGGGATGGCAGATGTGGGCAGCTGTGTTCTTGAAAAGGTCCCTGCAAAAAGAAAAAAAAAAGGGTCTTCCTGGTGTTGTAATCAGGATTTGAAAATCCCCTGTCCTTGCCTTAATCAGACGCTGGGCTATTTTTATCAACCCCAGGGGCTCTTGGGCCGTTTTCTTTGATTGCAAATGAAGGTGTGCTTACCTCTTAAACTAGCTGATGTTCTACCTATTCTGCTCTGCGATCTGAACTAACCTTTATTTTTGAAAACAGCTCTTCCTGATGGTACATTACAGATTATAGCAGTAATTATTCTGTTTGTGGCTGTTTGCTTTTCCGACCTGCACTATGTACAGTAGGCGCGTCTGTCCCTGGATTTTGGGCTTACTGCTTTGTACTGTAACGCAAAGAAACAAAACATGGAAAAACATTTGTATGAATCCTAAACTCCTGCCAAAAAGCTTTCGATCGTTTTGGGTTATTTTGAAAGTGCTCGTTTTACCACGTCTCTCCGGTGTCAGCTTAATTGATATGGCAGACTCTGTGACTGTAGAGATGGAGACAGAGGGGCATAAAAGATGGTTGTCTGGGTGCTTAGATGTAGACAGGCTTTCTTTCATGTGAGCAGGCGGGAGGCCACCTGACTGTCTCAAAGCTGTCGTGGTCCAGAGTCATACTTCCAGGGAGACTAGTGAACGCTTGACCGTCTGTTCGTCTCTCTCTCTCTCTCTCTCTCTCTCTCTCTCTCTCACACACACACACACACACACACAATCTTTTACAATCTTTGTGGGTATTTCCAGTGACTGAATGTATTGCAGTAGCTAAATAATCCCAAGCCTAAACCTAACCTTAATGTTAACCCAAACCTAAATGAAATCCTATGGCTAATTCAGTTTGCCAAAGACAAGCTGATTTTTTTTATGGGAGCAGGTATTTGTCCTCACGGGTACCAGCTAGATGTCACCACACTGTCAAAATTTTGTGTGTGCGTGTGTACATGTATATATACAAACATACAT
>JAOXYF010000025.1:1615391-1625859 GCA_028565775.1 Sternarchorhynchus goeldii
AAATTTATGTGCGCACGCACACACACACACACACACAAAGCGTCAGAGAGTCAGGATTTCTTATCTCTGGCTTAAGCACAACACTCCCCAGGGCCTGTGCCTCAACACTAGGTTTGTCCTCTGCTGGGATTTACTCTGGAGAAGGATGAGATCAATTAAACATCTGCAGATGCATTTAAAAATGATTTTCTAAACTCATAAAAAGGCTCCACCACTGCAGCTCTCTACTTAAAACTGGATTTGCCTTTGAGATGAGAGACCCTTCTTTATATCCATGTACGGCTTCATGAAGTGCACGGCCTGCCATGACAACCGATAGATTAAATCGTTAATTTTTTGTAGTAGAGATTTTTTTTTTTTTTTTTTTTTTTTTTTTTTCATACACCAAAAAAATATTTTAAATCGTTAATTTTTTTTATTTTTTATTTTTTTTTTTTTTTTTTTTTTTTTTTTTGCATCCTCCAAAACCATGTTTTGGAGTCATGGTTTCTCCAGTGACTCTTCACTAAGGACATGAAAGCATCTGAGAGACACAGTAACATCACAGAAATGAGAAAAGGATTTTCTTATGGGAAAAAAAGGATTTCAAAAGATAGCTTTCATTGATAAACTGCCACACCCATTCGGAAAACGAGTACATTTTCTTGATTATATCAGCCAAAAAGCATCCCTAAGACTATCATAACAGTGATGTGTTGATAGTTAAATCACTGTGTATTCAGAAAAGAATGATTTATTCTCTGAAAATAAATTATAGAAATGTCAGAATACAGTAGCTCATTCGATTCAGTATCTCTGATTAGCTTAACATGTATGTCAGAAAAGAATAAACACATCTCACTCTGTCTAGATATGCAAAATCAAAAGTCAGAAGGCTCCCTCTGAGAGACCTGCACAATATAACCAAAAAACAGTATAAAACTCATAAAGCTTCACAATGCCAAGAGACCGCATATCTCTTATTGCTAATGACAGTGTGGCGAGAAATATGGGCTCTGAGACTGCTAAGTGAACGTTAGCAAAGGTTGCGGGGAAAAGAGTAATGTGCCCCTGCGGAAACATGAAAACATGTTTAGATGTTCTCTCCGGCAGGCTTCAAGCTTCTCAGCATAATTCCATCAGCATCAAGTAATTCTGCAGAGCTCTGAATACAGCCACAGTCTTACAGAACCACCGCAATTGCCAAGGGACGTGGTTTCCCCTGTTTTGTGTCTGGGTCCATTTTTGAATTCATATTGAACACAGAGGGGGGATGAAAGTTAGCTTGCACGGCCTACCAGACAGCCCTGCAGTTGCCTGGTTAAGACAACGGTAACAACCAAGTGAGTGTGCAGACATACATGCATACATACATAAATAAAAGCTATTTATTTTTACATTTTAAATGTATTACAGACAAAAAAGATTCTGACTAATTTAACAGCACATAATGAACATTATTTGCACCCATTCCTAGTGTTTGAATGAAGCCATGAATTGTATTAAGATAAAAAATAAAAATCTTCCTAAGGCATGTTCCTATACAATATTTTAGTGCAGTTTTGTGACTCAAATAAAGTTAAGTAGAGAGTAAGGTGTAAGGGCAAGTAAAGGGAGACGGTTTGCATCCGCCTCAGGTACTTCTGCCCAGAATGATTTCCTTTTAATCCAGTTGCCTCTGACTCATCAAATGGTAAAAGATAACGGGCAGCTATATTTATCAAACTGATTTCATGCTATATTACTGCACTACCTTTGTCATCAGAAAATTCTGAATCGCATGACCCCACCACAACAGTTATAATTCCCTCTTTGGGAGAGGATGTGTGTGTGTGTGTGTGTGTGTGGTATAACACTGCATTAGCAGAGCTAAGAGGCGGTAGTGTTATGAATTGTTAGGACCCACATGAGCGCTTATATTATAAAAACAGAGTGGGCTTGAATGTTGAGCTAAATATATGAACCAAAACCTAAAATCACATGATTTTTTTATGATTAATTGATTTGAGTAAACAGATAAGATTTATGTATTAAGTTGCACGTACGTTAGGTAACAGCACAATATTTAAAAAATATAATTTTTTTGTGGCACTGCTGGTTAAAGAATCTCAGATTTACAGTGGAGTGAAGTCACAGACACAAATTAATTAATATGAAAAAAAACACAAATCACAGGTTGGCACTGTTGAACCAGAGCCCCCCCCCCTCAAAAAAAAAAAAAAAATTCTGCTTCTGGCACACTCTGAACACAACTTAACCTATATCACTGACTTCTAGTAGAGGCTGGCCAGAGTAACTGATTGGCAAGCAACCAAAAGACAACTGTGGCAATGATCAGTACTAAAGGACGACTCCAGATTAATGGACAGAATAAATATCAGGTCGCAGATTGCCCATCGATTACAGACTGTCCAATGATTATAAACTGCCTTAAAGGGTATGATCTCCCTTCCTATATTGCACGAAGACTGGAGACAGAACAACATAAAAAAGAAGATTAGTGTCTAATAGGGATGTCTGAGCTAAAAAGGGGGAGGGGGGGAGGAAGGGGAATTATAGCTAGATAGATTGGGTTGTATTTTTGCTTTCAACAAAACTGAAATGGCAAATTAAAATCAGGCAAGCCCCTTGCAAGGTGATCTTTTTTAGGGGCTGAATGTAAACAGACAGATTACTAGCTAACCGGTCACAAAAACGTGGAGCTTCTCTATGACAGCAGACAGCCTGAAGGTGATTCACAGCTACTGGCCCAAAGTTAATTTGGCTTAGTACACAGCTGACCTTCCAAAAATGTGAACGTGTCAAACAAAAAGGAAAGTGGCCGTGCATGGGCGGGGTGCAGCCACGGAGCAAAAGGCGTAAACAGTGGCTATAGATTGTTTATTTATGATTCATCGTGACCTTACGTTGCCCTTCTTACGATTCCGCTCAGTGTTTTTGGAGATCCAAAGAGTGGGCTGACAGCACCTGTCGAGTACCGTTAGGTGTGCAGAAAAAAGAAGGAAAAAAAAAAACTACACAGTGCTGTAGAAAACCAGTCAGCTCATGGAAGTGCTTGCACTTGTAACCGACATGGATTGGACTGCTGCCTGGAAGAGGAAGTGAGAAACGCCTGGACTTCATTTCCATTAATGAGAACAGTGCGATACCTGTTCCGTATATATGAAAAAAGAAACGACTTTGAAGACTGCCGAACGTCTTATTTCCCCATAGTTCTCTCGTCGACGTGAAACTTTCTAGATCAAGTGCTGCTCTGTGTTAAACGTTAATTATAATCATAATAACTATCAAAATAATTAAACCTCAATTAATTACACACAAGGGCAGAGAGCTAAATGATCGAGCTAAGCTAATGAGTCGGCGGCCGGTTTCACCGTTCGCACGTCCCGATCCTGAAACCTTGATGGAGGAATCACGAGACCGTCAGGTTAGACTCTGATTTAAGTACACATTGTTTTTCTTTTTTTAAGTCATAAATATTGCATTCAGGTGAATGGAAAACACTGTTAACACCACAGCTATGTTGATTTTTAACACGCTGACAACATGCAGTGGGTTTGGCAGGATTGTTTTGCCTCTTTAATTATTGAGTGGTCCAGCTCACGATCTGTCCCTGGCCTCTGGAGGTCAACTGATCAGTGTGAGCTGGAGGAAGACCTCACAATGTGGCTATATGTGAGCTTCAGATCAATAGTCAACTTGCAGGTGGGTCAGATAGATGGACACAGATAGAAAACAGTCCTGAAACTCTTGCAATATCTTGACAGCTCAGGGATAGGGAGGCCAGGGGCTTGTGGTGGACTAGTTTGTCAATGGATCAATCCGTTTCCATTTAGAGAAGCATCCCTCACAGTGATTCTCAAGCCAAGGGTAACCATGTGAAATTATACACACAAAAACCACCTAGCACTTCTAATTAACCAGGTCCAGTAAAGGTAAGCATGGAGTACACTGGCATGTCAGAGAAAGACTGGGGGGGGGGGTAGACAGAGTATGTCTGGTGTCTGGGTGAGGAGACAGCTGTTGGGTAGTCCCAGAGCTCAGCAGTAGTCTAATGGGCAGAGCAGTGCTGTCTCATGTCTCTGGGCCTGGCTGGAGGGGATGTATTGATAATCTCCACAAGGATGTCTCAATCCCCACAAGAGCTTCCAGACCAGTCCCCCAGGAGCCGCGGGGTTTTCCACTCTAACGCTGTCGGAAGAAGGGCCCTGTCTAGCCTTTGATGGGCCTGCGCTGTGGTGAGAGAAGGCAAGAGTGATACAGCTCTGCGGGTCCAAGCACCGCCTTCGTTACAAGTGCTAATTTGGCCCCACGAAGGAGCTTGCGAATATACGACTCTTCCTGTTACGGTGCAGGCAGGCGAGCTTAGCCCTTTAAACCATGGCTTTTATTGAAAGTGTGGCACACGATGGTAGCTATTCCAGGAGCTATTTCTGATATTTCATCTTGCTGCACCCAGGGCAGGTTTTTTGATATCAGAGACGAAGTGGTTTGGGCTCAGCTCCACAAGTGACCCTGTAGCCCGAACAAGGACCCGTGGGTTCTTTACCAGCTAAACCCAGCACATGGCCGTCCAATCGTGAGCAGGAATGTTACAACGCTGCAAAAACATGCCTCGTGTTCGTTTACAATGCCCTCACAGATCTTATCCAGACAGAACCGTAGAGGACTGGATTCAGATGAATGAGGTTAAAGGTCACATACCCCGAGAATTTAAGCTTTCTATGCCAAGCAATTCTTGCTTTCGCAGAAGGTAAACAAAAGTCTTGGAGGAGGAGGTTGCTGGGGTTTGTTTGTTTGTTTGTTTGTTTTTTTGCTTTTCTTGATTTAGCTTAGTGTGATGACGAGAACATGACGGTATAGAAGATAGAATGAGCAAAGGTCTTTTGGCATCATAAAAGTCTCCAGAACACAACGTTTTATCAACTTTTGATGGTTCACTAAAGTACCACACTTGTGGAGAAGCAGAGGCTGGTTAAACCATCAACACCCATAGCAAAATGAGCTCGACAGTAAAGCTGGTCTTTTTTCCTACATTTGATGTGTGTTAATTTAATACAAAAAAAAAATACAAATGACTGGCAAGTTGTTTGCATGTTCGAGGATTCTCACATCTATTTTGTTCTAACAAGAATCACCACGTCCTGTCACTCATCTGTCTAGAATCTGGTAGATTATGTGCAATGTTATCATGACAGATATACGTAGCTCAGATCAAACAGTATCATAACGGTGTTTTCTGGCAAGTGGTTTTGATTACAGCTAAAGTGCTTGTCTATCAAATTTGATTGATTTCTTTTCCGAACAACAGTCTTCCACAAAGGAAATTGCAGCATTTGACTCGGCGAAGAGAGGCTTTGAAAGACTGAATGTGACTTCATACAGTTTTTTTGCTACCCAACATAATAAATCAACTACGTTTAACGTTTGTGCGCGGGGCAGTGCAAAAACACGCTTGAGGGACATTTATTTATTTATTTATTTATATAGGGGGTTAAATCTGGATTTTATCAGCTATGAGAAAGTTGGTCACCCAAGGCAGAGGACAGAGTTAACTGCTCCTACAGGATACCTGCAGACGAATGTAGAGGATATGCTAAATGCAGCTGCGTCCGATAATGACATGAGAGAGATTATTTTCGAACAAAAGCTTCACGCACTTGTGCACACATGCACATACATATCATCTTTCATGGCGTTAATGCAAAGTCACTGAACTCCTTGCATACAGAGGCTTGGGAATATGAGGTTATAAAAGACCTCAAAAACAATTCAGCATGACTTTTGAAAAGCTTTTGTGTGTTTGCATTAAATAAGGAATAAAGATCATGAAGAAGTCCTGTTTAAATTAGGGGACTGATGGCTTTATTTTGACAATCATGATTAAAGCCCCTTGATTTCCTTCCTTTTGAAACGGAGGATTAAGACAAATAGGTTCTTTGATAGCCAGCATCCCATCGGCCTCTTCTGGAGTGAGTCAAAGCACTCTCGAAGGCACGCAGCGTTGGACGCCCGCAGCGGCCACGGCAACTGTAACTGGGTCAGCCGCGTGCACCTCGGTGGAGGCACCTTAGTGACCACGCCCGAGAACGGGCAAAAGCTCCAGGACGGAACATGGCAGCTGAGCGCACCGCGCGGTGATTTAATACACAGGAGCAAGGGTCAGGCCTCAAGTTTGCATGGCGGCCAGTCCGCAAAAGGCCGCTGCTCGGGGGGGAAGGATTTCAAGGTCGCGCTCCGCACCTCCTCTCATGACAGCTAGCAGGGAGCAAGGGAGGGAGACAGAGAGACAAGGGGAGGGGAGAGGAGCTGGCAGCCTGAAATGGGAGCGTAAATAAGGATGGGATCACCTCTATTCCCCTGGCCTCGGGTTGGGACAAAACACGACAAGGTTACCAAGGTTACGCTTGTGAGCATCACATGAGACAGGGTGGAAGGACATGGGGTGTAGCTGGCGTGAGGGCGAGGGGCATGGGAGCGCGGGCGTGTGCTAACCTCGGTCTCCAGGCCCCTCATGTTAGAGCGACCTCAGCAGGAAGGGCCTAGAGCACAGGCCCGAGGTCAAGCGACTCGCTTCAGCGGCCAAGAAATAAGACAGACAGAGCTCAGTGATAAATACAGATGAAAGAGCTGGACTCACCAGTCTTTTATTGCTATTAAACTTAAAAATCATTACCCAGAACAGAAAACCAGGCCAAAAAATCAAAGAAAGGAAAAAAAAAAAGGTCACTGTCGAATGACACTAACGGGAGGGGAGAATCTTTCTTAGCATAGATTTGATGCCATATTCATTAGAAAAGAACTGTTGCATGACAGAAAATATTTGCTGTTTCTGAGCAAAAAAAAAAAAAAAATTCTCCCAGCAGATTAGCATTAACAGGGACACGTTCAACCTAGACATAAACATATCAGGAGCTTCCTCAAAATACAGTTCTAACACTACCTACCTACTGTCATACAGAGCATTCAAATTAATTAGTAACCTCATTTAAAGAGCCGTTAACACGTTGTGCTTAGTGTTGGCACACCACGGTCTGCATTGGTGCTTTCTTACAGGCTGGAGAAATGCGGGGTTGAGCTTCTAAAACACTAATATGGCAGTTCAGTTGTTCTCGTCAGACAAAAAACAAAGCTCTGCAGTTAGTACTTTTAGGACTCATTTCCATGCCCTTGACAATCTTTAATACATAAAAAAACTAATATACATAATACTGAGTAACACGTGACGGTGTGTTTTAAAATATTAAATTAGTAGTGTGTGTAAACTGAAAACACATTTAAATAAAATAAATAGTATAAATAAATTCAAGTATTTCTGCAGTCATTTCCTCTTTGTCAGCGGACAGTGTACAAGGTTAAAGGACTATCTAGGCATGCACAAACAAATGCTGTCAACTGCCGACTTTCTGCAGGGATGCATATCAAACACGACATTCACTGAGGTTGGGTTTGGCTCATTTTTATGGCTAAAAAGCCAACTTGCAGAATTACAAGGGAAGGTTTTTAGTTTTTACTGTCTCTTCAGAGTGACCAGGAAACAAAGGCCTTACAGGAAGAGCACTGCACCCCCCCCCCCCACACGCCCGCACCCCAGAAACCACATTTTCACGTCTTCCTGCTCTATCAGCGGGTCTGTTTCCTGGTCAATGCTGCACGAAACCAAAACAAAACCAAAGGTTAAAGGAAGCATAACGCAAAACCTAATAAAATTATTTGAAACATTTGCAAATATCATAAGCAGTGTAAAAAGGGAAAAAAATAGCATTTTAAGTTGTCTCTCTAACAAAGGGTAAACGCACTAGTCCCATTCCATCTACATTTCACTGATGCATTCACTGTTATTGATTAAATTAATCTGCAGTCCCCGGACATAAATCCATAATGGTGGCTCATATTTTACAGTATTAATAAGAGAAATAACTGTAGAGCAAACAGCTATTTTACAGCAGATCCAAAGGGTCCAAACTGAGCTTGAGGGAGGGACTGCTTCAACGTCTGCGCCTGATACGCCAACAAGCCCCAAGCTAACAGGATGGACGGACAAATCCGTTTTCATACGCTCCGGCTCCTTGTGGGGGAGAGGATGGGGGCAGGGCGGAGGTATCTGGTCCTCTTCTGTGTCTCCCGGCGGGCGGAGAAGAGGACTGGCGCGGATCAGAAGTGGCCCATGCGGGTGGTGAAGAGGCTGCGCGAGCGGGCGGAGGGCACGCCCCGGCCAAAGCCGGGAGAAGGCCACTTGACGACGAACTGGGAGGTCACTGGCAGCAGATACCTGCACAGACGGAGATGGGAAGAGGCAACGGTGGAGTTGGACAGGAGACGGGGAGGCCAGGATTAGAGCCACAGAGGTCGTCTAAGGAGATCAGGCCACATTAACCCGGCCTTGCTATCTGACACACAAAATAGAGCTGTTGTCCATGCTGCTGGGGGGGGGGGGGGCTGTTGTCCATGCTACTAACCCCCCCCCCCCCCCCCAACACACACACACACACACACACCCAGCCTGCCCCCATACTGTACAACATTAGTTAGGACACCCTCCTCACCCCACCAAGCTCATTCCACACCCTCTGATCCCACCTGATCCCACCTTGTAAATGTTGGCTGTTCTTAACAATGAGTGACACTTCGCATTTTAACTCAGGCAGCTAAACACGGGTTTGACAGATGGCTGAAGGAAGTTGTTTATCGTGGACACTGCTTAAATCTAGCTGATAGGAGCAGGATGTCCGAGAGTGGATACGGGCGAAGATAATTAGGGCCTGGAATTGGACAAGGAGGTTAACCATTTGAGACACCAAATGACCCACATAGGATAACTGTACAGTATCCTGTCCACAGCACAGTTCATTAATGAGACCATTAAAGGTGTTCATTAATTAACTGCAGGTAACGGCTAGCATACCATTTTACCCTAAACAAATGACTTATTCTTGGTCATATATATGTGTGTATGTATAATATATCTATATATATATCTGTCCTTTTAAACTAAGTAACTGTAAAATAACCCTCGGATTTGTAGGCGTAACATTGTGCTTGTGACAGTCTTCCTTGTACAATATCCCCAGGACAAATTAGCCATGCTGCTTCTTCTAAGTACGCTAAAAAAGACTCGCTTTAAGGGCTTCTGCGGCGATGCCGTCATACCCAGGAGACTTGTGAGAAGTCAAATTAACTTCATTTAGTTCTAGAAGAATGTCCTTGAAACTGCTCAAGTGTACCGCTGGTGCTTGTCAAGCAGATATCTTAGAATGTAGATTAACTACCCACTGTACCGTCAACCCGTTCAACAGAGTACTGTAATGAAAGGATGGGGGGGGGGGGGTAACTTTTTTTTTTTTTAACATGATATGCTCATAGATCTAAAATTCTACAGAATAGTGGAAATGGCCATAGATGAACTAAATTAAACTGGACATTTGTACGTTAAGCAGAATTCGGAGTCGTCTTTAAACTTCTCCGCTACTGATCTTTCATTGCGTTCCTTTGATTGAGGCCTTCTGGAATCGGCTTCCATTTCTTGGTAGTTTTATTGCCATGCATCAGACAGATGTGTGCTCAGGGATCAGCACTGGGGTCGGGGTCTCACCTCATCATCATATTCCCTGCTATATTCTGCTGAGTTTGGTCAACAAAAGCAAATGTCATAGGAATATGAAATTCAAATACGATCATATATGGACAAGGGTGCTTCTCCGAAATAATTCACTGAGGAAGTTTTGTCCATATGAGGGAGCCTGTAGAGGGACTCCATCACTCAGAGTCCAATCAGGCTGCAGGCAATGTTTAATTGGACCTCTGTAACGCTTCCACCAGGTCTTTAGCTTTAGATCATTCAGAGGTTCTTAGAAAAACCTGCCAGCACAAGCCCCCTGAGAGCCAGCAGCTGTCTAACTATGGTTCCTTTCGAGAATGTATGGGACTTACTAATTATACACAATCACTTGGAGATCTGCACAAATCTCCAGTCAGTTTGAATGTTCAAAGCATACGTTCAATAACCGAAATGCCATGCTGCACTGTAAAACATCTTGTGAAAACTGGACTTGACCCTCCTTGATTCAGCAGAGTTGCTCCTGCACAAAGAGGCAAAAGGTTCCATCATCCAAATAAAAACTGCTCTGAAAGTTTGTCACATTTTCGCAGGGTTAAAGTTCTACAACTAAAAAAAAAATGGACATAATCTAAAGCTTTTTAAGAGCATCCTTTAGTTTCGGTTTGTACTTAAATAAAGGAGTGAAGAGACTTTGTCATCTCCTCTGTGACTTTAGCTGACTGAGATCAGGTTTTACAGGCTGGGTGCTTTACGAAAGGCTCATGACATGGCAGGAAAAGGTGCTCGAGAGAGTGTCACTGGTACCCTGATGGCTCTCGACCCCGTGCCTCTCCACTGGCCGAGAGTGGCGGGTGGAGGTGGATGGAGAGGACAGGCAAGGGAAAAAAAAGGAGAGGAAGAGAGAATTTATTTTCCCTCTCCCCACAATGC
>JAOXYF010000025.1:1665826-1680441 GCA_028565775.1 Sternarchorhynchus goeldii
CCCCTCCCCCAACTTTTGCACTTCTGCACAATTTTGCTATTGAATGCAAATGCTGTCATGTGGCACAGTTGTGTATGCAGCCAGTGCAGATTTAGCATTTCAAAGCCTGGCTGAGTCAGCTATAACTGAGTAAGTAAGTAACCTTTGATCCACATCAAAAGAACTGATCGCTTAAAGATCAACAAATATGTGCAGATGTGTGTGAAATCTGTCTCTTTCAAATGCAAGTGGACCACGGGAGTACTTTAGGTGGACTCGTGTGAACTGTAGTACAAATTCAGTGGCTTTTCTGCACACTGGTAAAGTTAATGCCCACAAGCACATCTGGGCAGCGGGCAACTTTTTTTTTTTTTTATTGTGATTTTTTCCCTTTACTTTTTTTCTCTAATGCTACAAATTATTCATGTATGCGTTTACCCATGTATATATAAAATACGCTGAATGACCGGTGTGTAAGAGCATGAAACAAATAAATCTGTACTTGCCTTCTCTTGCTTTCTGTTTTAAAGTTGATTTTACAAAACAGATCCAAAGACTGAACATGCATGAAGGCATAGTAAAATGCTAATTATTCTTTTAACCTGGCTGAAAGAAACACATCTGTTTTGCCAAAAGCTGACACAAAGTCATACGTTTACAGGACTGTAGCGATTCATATTTTAGAGAAAATAAAATTAAAAAATAAATTTTAAAAAAAGTTTCACTTTTTTGCTGTTCAGAACGATCACCTGATTTGCTGTAACTCCATTAAAAGATTTGCTGTAACTCCATTAAAAGATTTGCTGTAACTCCATTAAAAGTATACATTTTTGTTATAATCACAAGTACTTTTAGATAGTGAACAACCCTTCATTTTTCAGATGCTCTTTGTATATTTTATTACTAACATGGACACTAGACATGGGAATAGCCAGACAATACATATCGTACATAGCATTAATATACATTAAAGAAGTTTTAGAGAATCCATTAACACTATGCATCAAATTTAATAACACGCAAGCACAAGATGTTTAAGTAATCTGAACATTTAGACCGCCTCTTCAACCAGAGAGGCTACAGACATTTGTCAAGTGGCACAGCAGTCAGGCAAAGCATTTGTTCATACTGGAAGCCACTTAATAACTTTTATTAACCACAATAGTCCAAGAATCCTACTCAATCATGCCGTTACCTCAGCTGTCAATCAGTAAAAAACCCTCCCACAAAGAGTCCTGATTGGCCTTGCTTCTATGGTAGAAAAGAAAGTAGACCTACTTGGTTACATTGCAGAAAATGTAGGAGAAAGCAGTAAATTGAATTCACACTACAGCCCTACCGCTGGTGCTTCACCAAGCTACTGAACTGAGGGCAGTTTTCTGTCTTGCCAAATTGTGGTTCAGTACCAAAGCAACATCAAGAACATTCAGTGAGTGATACACAAAGAAGCCAGTGTAGCAGGAAGAGCCCTCACACAGGCAGCGACTCACTTCGGCAGTACCACACGGGATCAGCCCTCACAGCAGAGACAACGCTTCACTGTCAGTGAGCTCATAACGTCACACAGCATATTAACCGAAAAGACAAAAAACAATTCTGTGGTTGGGGGGGTACACGATCCAAGCGGTGATCTAGAACCAGATTTTCCAACCACAGCTTAATCTGTTTAACTAGAGAAACGTTTTACTTACTTTCAAACGAGTAATATTGCATTACATGATAATTACCTGTAGTCTTTATCTAAATTGTTCATAAGCAGAAGTATTTTTGAGGAATACAGCAAGCACACAAGTGCTTATTTAAAAGTGAAATGATATAGTTGCTCTACGGGTTTCCATGTATCTCATTACTGTATCAAGGAGACCCAGGAGCATACATTAAAGCTGCTTTAATTGATTTCACAGTTCTTGCTAACTTCCACCAGACTGCACCACCGAAGGAGTTCACCTCCTCACTGCATCCGCGGCCTCTCCTAAAATCATGTGCGCTTAGCGCTTAGCCGAGTACTCAGTGCTTCATTCTCAGTTGCTTATTACAAAGCCCAGGACAATCACAGAGCTGTTTTTTTTACCCTCAGAGCAGTTATTTAGTGATAGCTATCAAGATGTAAAAACAGCTTAGCTACATGTTCCTAAAATAAAATGCTTACATTAGCTTTAATCATACAATACTGGCAGAGAGTTACGGTCTGAAATTACGGTATGTACTACTTTAGATTTACGAATTCAGCAGTCTGAACAGTTGTTATATCATTCAGTCGGCACAATTAATATTAAAATTACACCGTATCGCACTGTAGTTTCTGTAATCCATAGTTTCAAAATGCCACTATTAAAATATGCTTTGTTTAGTGCCATACACAATGTGCAGCATTTCAGCCTTTCTAGTCAAAACAGCAGATTAATCATCAAATGAGTGCTCTAGTTAAATCTGCGGTGTGCCTTCTATGCTCTGACTGACTTCAAAAGTCAAACTAAATCATAAATCACAACTATGACCAACACCAATGAAGAGTGATCACGAAAAAAAAAAAAAATCAGAAAATTATCATAACCTAAGACCAGGCTACAAACAATTCTGTAAATGGATTTTCTAACTGTTAATCTAATGTAAACAAAACAATAAAATAAAATAAAGTTAATGGAAAATTTTATTAATGGAAAATCACTATAATATCACAGTATCAAAACTTGAAAATATCATGCTAGCATATACTAACATGACATGATCAGATTACTTTTATCTTTCTATTAGCTATTTATTATCTATTAATATTAGCTATCTTTCACTTTACTAGGTTTTGATTGACAGTCCCCAGACATGATGATAAAGCTCTTGCACTTGGACACAAGCACAGTATTTAAAGCACATGGTTTTGCGGTGGTTGCTTGTCCACAATGACTCTCTGTCACCACCTATAAACCCTGATATGAAGTGGTGCAGACTATAATTGCAGTTAGACTAAATGTACTTCAGTCTAACAGGTTAGCCTAGACTTATCTAGCAAATGTCAGATTAACACTTTGGACAATGCATGGCTTTAGCAGAATTACCTACTAAGAGGATTTAAAGAGACATATATTTTCCATGCTGTAACCAGGCATACAACCACATCAAAAAGCATAACTAAAAATCCATAAAGTTACACTTAAGAATTAAAAGTTCATACATTTCAAATTTAGCCCACTGCTTTTTAACCCTATACTCTGAATGTCCAACCTATTCTGTGTAATGGTGGTCATTTAAAAATTAAGACATGAATTTTAGAAAATTTCTAAATAAAAAATACATTACACACACACACAATATATATATAATAATATAAATGTACAGAAAGTACAGAAATATATAAATGTATATATGTATATGTAAATAAAATAAATGTATATACATATATGTATATAAAATAAATGTATATATGCATATAAAATAAATGGGAGCTGGTATTTGTCCTCATGGGTACCATCCAGATGTCACCACACTGTCAAAATTTGTAGTTCAAAATGTTTAAATAAATAATTTTTAAAAAGCTACCAATGCCTAGTTTAACTACCTAATCTAAAATATTTTTGCTTGTTGTGTCACAAGTAATTCTAATTTACTGACTTCTAAAACAGTTTATTGCCATTCCTCCTAATGCTCAGTAGTCAAATTTAATGTGCATACTTTACAAATTTGATCAAAAATCTCTTGTATTGTTTCAAAAAACCCCCCCAAAAAAACTGAATAAATCAGAGAAAGCACTTTAGTCTCTTAGCAACAAGCCACAGTAGAGTCCTGCCGTGATAAAAGTCTCTGTTTCAGTACATTATTTAGTTAGTGTAGTGTTAAGTGGTAGTTCTACAAAGGAATTCGTTCATTCATTTTCTTAACGTTTAATCCAATTCAGGGCCGCAGGGAGCCAGAGCCTTTCTTAGCAGCATAGGGTGGAAAGACCAATATAAAAGACCAAGTTTAAAAGGAATATTGACTATTAATTAATAAATAAATAAAAACTTATAACTAAATATAATAAAAAGTAATAAAGAAATAAAGATTAAAGATCAGAAAATCTGACCCTTTGCAAGTGACACAGCAGACTATTAGATTAATGTATTACTTTAAATATAATTGACCATTAAATGGTTGATTGCTGAAATAATTATTAACAATATAACCAACTGTGCTGTGGCCTGCTAACAAAGAAGTAAAATACAATGAGGTAAATAAAATCACCCTGGGGGACTTTTAATATTTTTTTCTTTTTTCTTTCAAATCAAACCATTGACTGAGATAGTTGACAATCTTCATGTTCAATTTACTAATTATCAAACTCATCAAAAAAAAAACTAATTTAAATCAATAAAAAACCAGGAGAAAATCTGACTCCCTCTGTTTACAAATCATCTTTTTAAGCAACAAAGGAACAAAATTTCCAAAGGCATTCATGCCGATAATGATTTGGTTGCCCTAAATTCTTTAATGTCATAGTTAAGAGAAGATTAAATTATTAGAGCATTACCGCATAGAAAGTGTTTCACAGAGCTTATAATAAATGGAAACTAACTGAGCTACATTTAAGTCTCACCAACTCATGCTACAGGCTGCTACATTACGTCCTGATTATTTCAATTATTTCAGCATCAGAATGATCTCAGAGATGTACTTAACTCCTTTCATTAGCAATTGTATTAACTGTACAAATATATTTGTACAGATCACCTTATGTTGGCAATATTACTTGAGTGTTATTTAACTGTTAGGTGTTAACTGAATTTTTTTTACTCATGTACTTATTTATTTTTTCAGATTTTACCAAACACTTTGTACATAGCCTATCGTTTACACCAAAAATGTTAATCTTGCTTTCTTAGACCAGACCAGCTGCCCACACCTGGCCTAATGTGTTTTCTCTCGGAGCTCCCAATGGCCAGTCCGTAACTGCAGTAGCATTATAGGCCATCAGCGATAAAAACAGGCCGCAAATGTATGGGTGCACGGATTACACCGCAAATACTCCTCTGTATATAATACCCAACACTGGCGTAATTCAACATGAGCATTCATAATATAATCAAATCCAAGAGATGGGAAACCAGCGTCAGCCAAGCACTCTTAATAATGATGCGATGTGTGTAGCCTATGTCATGAGATGCACTCTATAACGTTAGTTCATCGACATCATCCTACATCATGTATGTCTATGTCCCAGATTCAGACTGAGGATCTGCAAAGTAGACAAAGAATAGACATACACGTATACGATGTATATGCAAAAACATCCTTTTTGGCGATGTCTAAAGACGCTGGCTGTGTTTGCTAGCTAGCTCCTTGGTTACTACTAATCACATCCAGCATCTTGCACAGTCTCTTTAGAGTTAGCTAGTCGCTACCGCTCTGTGATTTATTACTCAATCTATCCCACAATGCAGTGTGAGAGGCCGGTAGCCGATTAATGCGAAACACTCCAGGATAACTTGCATCTTATGTTATGTTTACATAGGAAAGTGTTATTATCCAGTATAAAGTGTTACTATCCATTAATGTGCAAGTGTTATTATGCAGTTATTGAAACGTGTCCATTGCTGTCAGCTAGTTCACGTTAGCTTACTAGCTAGCAAGTGCAGGAATGAAAATCAAATTGATAACGTCGGGGGATGTTACCTGAACACTTGTTCCAGTCACTCTGCGGTATTCTTTGTTTTTTCTTTTTTTTCTGTGACTCAGTGAAAATAGCTTTTTGTTCAGAACTGATTTTGTATTTACTCAACCCTCAGCTGATAATAATATAGCTAGCTTTACAGTACTGTAAATGAACCTGTCCTATGTCGTGCAGGCAACAACAGAATACTGAGGGGTTAAAGCTTCGAATGGACTAATCCATTACTCAGATAGGGGGGATCTATTTTTAATACACATAGGTCAGTCATACACGGCATATTCTCTCCATTAACAGTTGATAGTTTTTGTTTAGATTTTGTAATCTTTTAACGGCACCATATGCACAGTGGCTCTAACTGTTTTTCTCTTTTTTGTCATAACATCAAAATAAAAATAACACCTTCTGCCAATGGTAGTTCTAGGCGAAAGTATTAGTCAAAGACTAACACAGGAGGATCATTAATTGACTTTAGATGTTATTTAATGATGTATGTAAAGTCGACGAGAGGTTATTTTGTTTGTTTGTGTGCGCATTAATTTATTTTGATTTGGCTGGTGGGCACCAACGACAGTCACTTGAAACACCTTTTTAAGACAATGCTTTATATGATAATGATTCACCTAGGACATATGCATGGTAAAGACCACTTCATTTAAGATCCAGGTCCTTTAAATGCAATGTGCTTTCGAGGTTCTCAAAACCACATTCTCATTTGGGAGGAATGATAGCAGAGTTTCTCATTGCCTCACTACAATGTAACAAGAATCCAAGCACATGTATGATTGTGTATCATAAATGTGTATAGAACTTTGCGTGGCTGGGCCTGGTGTCTGTTCTGACTATGCTGATTGAGGCACTTTCTGGTGAATATAACCATTTGTTCAAACTGCTTCAAATTTCTTTTTTACACATCCAGGTTATTGTGGCTATAAACTGTATCAAATAGTCAATTTTATTTGTATAGTCCAAGTTTTATGAGCAAGCAGAAGGAAACTTAAAAAAGAAAGGCAAAGAAACTTTGTAAGGGGGCAAGATTTAGTTTCTCTCTACAGATCACATAAATAGACAAAAGTAGGATTAAAAATATAACAGATTTCTGACACTGTACATTGGCAAGTAATATTAGAATGAGGCAATGAAAATGTTCTATTTGTCTCTTTAACTTAAAAAACATTAAAACAACAGAATATTTCATCTGAACATGCTCGCCTATTTTAGCAGATTAACATGCTCACCTATTTTAGTAAGACTTCATCAGAATAGAAGCGTCAAGTACAGGCATAAAGCCTGTTTTCGCAAAGATTCTCTTAGAAGATTAGTTTCCAAACTGATTTTTGCTTTAAGTTTGTACTTCCCTCTTCATCCACTAATAGGCGCTATGTTTAAAATAGGACGCGTTTATCTATTACGACATATCCGGTTGATCATTGGGATTTGTTTGTTTTTATTTTTGCTAGCAAGTGAGTTCTTAGTCAGCAACGTTCAGTGACATTCCATTTAGAGTTATGATAATGAACTGATATCAGCAGAAAGTGATAATTTGTCATTTGGTAAAAGGACTGACGATGTTTATGACTCTATGATACAATACGAAGTGTTGTACTGTACATAATCAAAAGCTATATAATCGATTAGCTAACAGTGTTGGATACCATTGGCAGCTTGCTAGCTTACTTGCTAATAGAAGCGCAATTGATGCAAGCTATAAACCAAGCAAAAAAACCAGCTAGCTAGCCAGCCAGCTTTCTGCCTGGACTGGAGACAAGGAATATCGCTTGCTAGCTAGCTAGTTATCCAAGGACCCTTCCTAAATCGCAATCAGGTTATCATTAACATTCTCAAAACTGATTTTATATCTTTGTCTTCCTCATAATGGGAAACGCCGCTGCCGCAAAGAAAGGCAACGAATTAGAAAGCGGTGAGTACAAAACAGTTAACCAGCTAGCCAAATGTATTAGCTAGCTAAGGTGTAATATAACTCGCGTGGCTTGAGAACATCAATAGATTTAACGTTAGCAAGCCTGATGCAGCTAGCTAGCTAACGCTGCACTCATTCATTTGGGGTAACAAGTAACGTTAACCAACCAATTGTCGACAAGAGAGCAAGCTAGCTAAAACTAAGGTTAACCAAGCTAACATTAGGAGCTAGGTAAGACTTCTAAAGATTACCAGGTCAACTAGCTAGCTAACTAGCTGGCTAACCTAGCTAGCTAGGTTAGCTAGCTAGGTTAGCTAGCTATAGAAACTGTTCGACCACACTTATCTAGTGATGGTGACTGATCATAATTTATGATGTTATCACAAGTTTTAAGTAAGACATTTACCTTCATTTTTAGCATCTAACTCGGGACATAAGCTGCAACGCAAAAGTAAAGTGTATCTTATCACAAATACAGGAAAATATTTTAAAATGCCAGCTGTGATTGTATGCTTTTCTTCATATTAAAATCTGTTTTGTTTACAGTCAGATTTAAAGCAAGAAACAAAATACAAGCCCAGCGTTTTAAACCAATTATCTAATAGTGGTTTGCTGTCATTGCCATTTTTATTTCGACGACTAGCACTGTACTAACAATGTGAATAGTAAATTATTTCAGCTGTGGTGGAAATCTGTGGGGAGCCAGTAGTAGCAAGTGTGTCTGAAATTGCCTAATTGTTTACCCCCACAACCCCTCCCCCCTTTATTTATTTTGTAAAAATTTGCCTGAACAGATGCTTCTGTTCAATGGAGACAAGGAAACTAAGGCATATGTGTTTTGATAACTAACAGTTTTAATTCGCATAAACATTTTTAATATTTTCAAGCACCATTTTTGGCATAACTTTGAGATCGCTATGTCATCATGTTTATTGACAAATTATGTTACGTAATAATGCATAGTTGAACACTTTAACCTAACCAGACCTGTGATTAAGATTAATGTATGGGTTGATTCATATTTATTCTTAGGAGCTGGATGAGCCAGTCAATGACTTTTGGAATATGCAACATGTTTAAAAAAAAATGTGGTTGCTCATGCAAGTGTTAATCTCATCAAAACCTTTCTCCCTTACATTTGCATATACACCATCCTTTCCTATGGGTTTTCTTGGCTCTGCCTGCTTATTTTCTTCACTGTAACAATCACGATTTGATTTAGAAAACCATCAAATAAACATAACTATCAAGACATGCATGCAAATGCAGATTTTGTCCATTACTTCCTTCATATTCATTTAATATGCTTCATTCAACTAAGCAAATTACATGTTTGTTTCAGTTGTGAATTTCATGAGTTAACAATTCTCATTTTAGTACAGCATAAAAAACGCGTCACCGGAAACAATTCTGTTATTGTCAAGTATTTAATCAGTGTAGTGTGTTTATTGTGATTCATTTCTAGTCAGCTCAACAGGTCTTTATCATAAACAAGATGCATAAAGACAGCCAACCTTTAAGTAAGTTAGCTAGATAGCTAGTTGATTGAGGAAAGCTTATCTATAATGATTTTGACAGACCTAAATGGCAAAGGCTTGATTACCTAACAAATATATCTTGTTGGAAACAAATTATAACAT
Source organism: Sternarchorhynchus goeldii (assembly GCA_028565775.1). Classification (NCBI taxonomy): domain Eukaryota; kingdom Metazoa; phylum Chordata; class Actinopteri; order Gymnotiformes; family Apteronotidae; genus Sternarchorhynchus; species Sternarchorhynchus goeldii. Next base: position 1,675,005 of record JAOXYF010000025.1, read on the forward strand.
TGGACTTTAACAAGGACCATATTTGTTAATATCTTATTGGATAGGCTGTGTGACACTGGTAAAATGTTTCAGGAATACAAATTCCCATAAAAAATTAATTCTGCAGCTTTACAATAGCAGTTTTAATTGTTATATTGGATGTCAAGGACCTTTTAGCATTATTACTATCACTTGTCTAAATCTGAGCTGGTGCTCTGAAATTATTGACAATTAAATAACACCTTTGAAATCTGACTATTACAAATGTACGTTGCATGATTTGCTTCTAGTTTTGTAGCTTTCTAAACGCTTGGAAGTTTTTTCTGATTTAACTTGTTTGGTGACTTTCATAAGGTTGTCATAATGTCAAAAAACTTTCTTTTTTCAGGTGATTTGACACACAAGTGTTATGTTTAAAAATATATTTAAAATCCAGTAAAGTCATTTATTAGTAAGGGACACCATTTGGTCTAGTTTATATATTGTCCTTTTAGAATTGTTTGGTTAATTTAAAAAAAAATAAAAAAAATTCCCCTGACGTTACGGCTACTCAGCATTTGAAGATGGCGGGAAAACAACTCCATACAGCATAATAGTTTCACTTTGCAACAGCCCATCAAGCAAATCTGCATCAAGTTTGTGTGTCCATTCTATAGTCATTTCACGTTTTCCAGAGGTTAAGTTGGTGGAATGGCTAGTTGAGTTGAAATCATCAGAATAACATTCCAACCATTCTGTTCTCAATAAAAGCAAAAGCTGTCTTACAATGAAAAGCTGTGCAGCCATGAAGCTGGTTATCTTTAACAGGAAGTGTAACTGTTTGTGGTAAGGCAAAGAAGTACTTTGCTAAGCCAAGGCAAGCATCACAAACAGGAAGTCTTTGTCAAACTTCAGGGCCTCAGAACTTGAACGATATCGTGTTTACCACTTTGCTGGAGGGTGGCTTTGTGCTAAAAGACAACTGCCAATGGCCCATGCAAGGGATCCAAACAGTGGGCAATATGTGAACACCACCTCTGCCCTGCAAAGACTAGACACTTTGGCCAGTCGCTTTTTAAACAAGTATCGTAAAGGGAACCAGGAAAAATCACAAGAAAGTGATGGGCCACATGTGTCTGAATACGCCGTCAGTTGGGATAGAACAAGTAAGTGAGCTTAAGTAGAGCAAATTGCATATATTGGACTTTAGCAACGCTAATGTTTTGGCACGATTGATGAACGTGCCATCATGCAGCTTAACAGTCAGATGTTGTTGCTGGCTAAGATTTTAGCACACAGTTTTTGGTAACTGATTTTAGATTCAAAGTGGACAAAGAAATTTAATTGTGTAAATTTGAGTACTGAGGTAATACAATTCAGTAGAAAAATGAAACTGAAAAATGAAGCAGTTTTAGTGAAGTTACTCTGAATGAATCTTCATTTTCTGCATGCCTGAGATCAGTATGTTTGTCATTCATCATCATTACATATAAATTAACCTGTTTCATACATTGGATTTAACTGCAAGCACTTTAAACAGAAATAATTGTGTGTTTAATTGTCTTAGCCAGTTAAATTTGTAACCCATGTTGACTTTTTTCTCTGCTTATCTTTCTCACATGCATCTCACTATATAAATATATGTACAAAGGTCTGTATGTGTGTATGTATATTCTATGTAATATATTTATGTATGTATATATGTACATGCATACATGCAAGCAAATTCCAAGAGTCGAAAAATGTATTTTCATAGAATTTTTGATAGTTGTCTCAGTTTTCTGCGGTTAGACTAGCACAGTGGTGCACAAGCAGGAAGACAGCTGGGTTTCCTTCTCGTGCAGTCACCATTGCGATTATCTGTAAGAGAGTTTCATAACTGATGGTATGTGACTAGTGAAGTTCTCCGAGAAATGTCTATCGGGTTCTCATCGTGTTTTTGCAGTGTCTGACATCTATACAACCAGTCTGTAAAACTTTGTCTGAAACATTATTGTGTGTTATAAAATGTGGAAAGTATTTTTTTTCCCCCCCGTGATAACTCGGTGTATGGTATTGCAGATGAAGAGGATTTAACATGTCTAATCCCCTTTACATTTTGACATTCTTCTTATAAAATACAAACTTTTCTTTCACCTCTTTCCCCCCCCCCCCTCTGCTTTTTACTCTTGTGGCCAAATTTCCCGGCAAACCTTGGTGACCTGTAGAAGCTTTTGGTATGCTCATGTTTCTCAAGCTGCCCCATGTCTCAGAGAATGTGAGACTAGAGTTATAATGACAGCCCTTTAATTTAAAACATTACTTTGTAAATATATGGACAGTAATGTGGAATTAATTTAGGCCATCAAAGACATTATAAGCTACTTATCTGAACAGATAAGCACTAACAAAATGAAACAAGATAAAATCCATCCTGAATGACTTGTTCATTGATATTTATAATGAATCTGGCAGTGTTAGTCACGTCCAACAACTTTGATGTTCTTAAATCAGCAGAGCAGTGTTTAAATGTACTGCGTTATGAACCTTCAACCCTAGCTCTTGCTGTCTTTCTCATTTCTCATTTCTATTGATATATTGTTGAACATCAGTATAAAGTTGCTAGTCAGTAAAGAAATCCTCTTTTTGTGAGCATCTGCAGCAGCCTAACTACTTGCTGCTAGATAGCAACTCTAAGTCTCAATTCAGATTCTTGTGTGCTGTGTCCGAGAGAGGCATGCATCTTGCCGTAGGCCCTACTGTGGTCTAACTCATTAAGTCTTTCCTCAATGTTTCATATATATTAGTAGCTTTAAAAAAAAATAAGACACTAGTTTTTTTTACGTTCAGTAAAGTTTCACTTTGTCACAGTCTCTTTGACCAATGGGCAGGCATGTCTGATCTAGAACAATTGTGCTTGTGTTGTGATTTGTGTCGACATTGGGTTTGCATGTATAGCTTTCCTCCATTTAATTAAATTTAAATTTAATTAAATAAATTTTAAAAAAAGATCATTTCAGTTCCGTCCCTTTTTAGTGATGTGTCAAAGTTTTAGGGATATTGCATGCTGGTTAAATTTGCAACAAAGCAGTACCATCTTTGTTAACATTTTATAATATTTTCCCCTCAGTGAAAGAATTTTTAGACAATGCCAAAGATGAATTCCTGAGGAAGTGGGAGTGTCCGCTCCAGGTAAGAGAGATACTTCTCTTCAGCAAATTCCTTTATGTATTTGTACTCACAGCATATGTTTTAAAATCTACCTAAGTTCCCTTCCATCTCTTTCCATCTAACTCCTGACTGCTCTTCTCTTTGGTATCTGCAGAGCACAACATGCCTTGATGACTTTGAAAGGCTGAAAACTCTGGGTACAGGTTCTTTTGGGAGAGTTATGTTAGTCAAACATAAAGGAACGGAGCAGTACTATGCTATGAAGATTCTGGATAAGCAGAAAGTGAGTATACATAGGGAAATTGTTGAATTGTTGAAGCAGACATCTGAGGTTCAGTCACTTTTTCATCATTTTCAATGGTTAGAGAGGGACGGCTAATCCAAGATCCTCTGTTCAACCGTACAAACAGCTCAGTTATCCAGTGGCTCTTGTCAGTATTCCTAAATGTGTATAGTGCCATACAAGGGAACAGCATACACAGGGCAAACAGGGAACACACTTGTTCACAACTGCTCACTGCCTGAAATAGCCTTAAAGGTTCTAACTTCACAGTTTGATTCCACAAAGTTCAATGCCAGTTGATTTTGGAGGCGTGGATCTGAATAACATTGGATTTGTTCATTGTTTTTTCTAAGTATGTATATCTGACCTCACATCACTTCAGATTGATTTAAGTTGTTTAGTTACAGTTTGATATTGGTATTATTGACATTCTGATGCTGCTGGATGCTGAAGAAGTAATGCTAGTCTTGGCTAGCAATCTTTTCCCCATTGCTATGCAATCCTGCTCATCTCTTGTCATATATGGCTATGTCTGTAAGCAGCCCTGTAGAAGAAGCATATTGGGCATCTGGATTTAATGGATTTGGTACATTTTTATGTTGTCCAGAAATGTGTGCAGTTACTTCAGATTGCTTAGCCATGATGTACTTTTAACCACCATTGCCTTCTCTATTTGACTAATAAACTGAAGTGTCATTGTCAGCACATGAAAGAAATGGGAACTTTTTGTGTTCAGTGTAAAACCTCAAAGAATGCATCTGCACCTTGTTCACTGTTGACATTTGTTGGAGCCTAGTATGTAACCTAAAATGGCTGGAAACCCTTAATTTCACCTTTGAAGTACAGAATTGCTAGTGTTCAGTGGCAGTTGAGTACTAATGTTTGGCAGATTTTAGAGCCTTTCTGTAGGGCTGAACCTGGTGAAACTATTGCCAGGACTATTTACCATAGTAGTTCTCTTTTTATGGAAGGTGGTGTGCATACATACATTAGAGCTTATTTGGGTTGGATTTAGGGTATGTTTTTTTTTATATAATGGCATTGGCATTAATTTTATTATTTTTATTATTTTTATATCCTGATGACCTCTGCAGTTGATAGTAGGTGATACTAAGTATGCTAGTAATCAGTGAGTGTCAAGAGCTTAATAATCAGTTTTGTGATGTAGTAAATGTACATTTTCATTGGTTAAATCCATTGCCGTTAATTGATATAATCTTAAATTGTGACAGGATTGTGCTGTGTTTAATTCGGGCTTTCCCTTCTGTTCCTTTTGCTTATTGTAGGTGGTAAAGCTGAAACAAATAGAACACACATTAAATGAGAAAAGAATATTACAAGCGGTGTCCTTCCCTTTCCTTGTTCGACTGGAATATGCTTTCAAGGTACGTTGGAGGTTAAATGTTGGATGGAATCTGTGCTACAGTAGGGGGTATGTGGTCTATTTATGTAGAGTGAAAAGCAGTGGTACTCACTGTGACCTTATCGTCTCCATCATACTGAAATCGAACCATTGGGCCATTACCTCTGTGGTATTCATGACTTTGTTTAACACGCACATTCTGTCTTTTCAGGACAACTCAAACCTTTACATGGTTATGGAGTATGTCCCTGGTGGAGAGATGTTCTCACATCTAAGGCGAATTGGAAGATTTAGGTAAATATCTCAAATTTGAAATCGGCCAATCTACATTTTGCTGATTTATCACCATCGTAACTTTGACATCCAAACGATGGTGTAATTTTTGTCTTCGCTAGTGTTTGTTAACATACTAATATACTGTCCTCTGAAACCTACTTTGTACCTAAAGCGAGCCACATGCAAGATTCTTCGCAGCTCAGATCGTACTCACATTTGAGTACCTCCACTCTCTAGACCTCATCTACAGAGACCTGAAGCCTGAGAATCTTCTCATTGATCAGCAAGGATATATCCAGGTGCATAAATAATAACAATTAATACTTATATTATTTTAGATTAATTCTCTACCGCTTTAATCAAAAGATTAAATCAATTCTAATCCTAAAAAGATCCTAATTGTGTGT
>JAOXYF010000025.1:1680541-1708080 GCA_028565775.1 Sternarchorhynchus goeldii
CCGCAGGGTCTTGATGTGCCTCATGACGAGCTTCTCAAAGCATATATATATTAATTTTTGTTTGTATACAGGTCACAGATTTTGGCTTTGCTAAAAGAGTCAAAGGCAGAACTTGGACGTTGTGCGGCACACCAGAATACCTGGCTCCAGAAATCATTCTTAGCAAGGTTCGGCTAATAACCCAGTCAACCAGAGCATATTTTAATATTCGTTATTCTTTAACTTGTTTAATAGATGTTATTATGCATGTGTTTTCTAGGGCTACAATAAGGCTGTGGATTGGTGGGCTCTTGGTGTTTTGATCTACGAAATGGCAGCGGGCTACCCACCCTTCTTTGCTGATCAGCCCATCCAGATTTATGAGAAAATTGTATCTGGCAAGGTAAACAGTTGGAGGGTTTTGTGGAATTATTTAAATTATGGAACTGAAAAAAGTTTCAGTTTCTCTCTGGATTTTGTATAACTTGTTCCGATTTTTTTGCTTTCTGAAAATAACTTTCTTACAGAAAGACTATATTCCTGCTTCATATTAATGCTTGCTAAGTAAACACTTTTGTGGTGTTTCTGGTCCAAAATTAATTTCCATCTTTTGTCTATAGGTAAGATTTCCCTCTCACTTCAGTTCAGACCTAAAGGACCTGCTGAGGAATCTACTTCAGGTTGACCTCACAAAGCGCTTTGGCAATCTGAAAAATGGGGTCAATGACATTAAAAACCATAAGTGGTTTTCTACAACAGATTGGATTGCCATTTATGAAAAGAAGGTGTGTCCTCTTCAATATTAACAGTGCCTTTGCCTACTACAGTGATATTTAAAATATCTTTCCCAATAAAAGACCATTTCTAATGTTGTGACACACATTTGTAAGAGTCACTCCAGCATGTTCACTTTCTCTTTTTGGGTTGGTCGCTGTTCATTTTTAGGTGGAGGCCCCCATCATACCAAAGTGCAGAGGGCCAAGTGACACAAGCAACTTTGATGACTATGAAGAAGAGGACATCCGGATCTCGGACACAGAAAAGTGTGCTAAGGAATTCTTAGAGTTTTAGTGAGAGGCTTCTCAAAGGGCTCTAGAAGAATTGGGATATTCTTTGTTTCCTTTGTTTTGCACTCCTTCAAAGGTGGGAGTGAAGCTGTGACCATCATGTGTGTTTAAACTATCTCACATTTCCTCATTCCATGAGGCTGGGAGAAATTCATGAGTGCCATGATCTGTGTGCAGTTTGCACTAAGCTATTCACAGGCAGGCAGTGCGGTTTCTCTTTAGGGTTGCCACAGAACGCATCCTTAGTCTTTTCCTGTTCTATTTTGAAATATGTCATAATTTTCAAGATTATTGTACTCTTCCTGTTATTATAATTATTATTGTTTGATATTTATGAAAAGGGAAAAGGCCAGTTACTCTGATTTGTGGTGAAGTAAATGTATTCATTTTAGTCTGTGAAAATGCACTTTTTTAAGGATTGGTGCTGCTTATTCTTGCCAGCAACATATATTGTCTGTTACATGTTAATTCCGTTTTTTTTTTGTTTTTTTTTTATGATTCGCGCTATCCATCATGTACCACAGACTTTTCACCCCCGAATGTGTGTGTGTGTGAGCGCACATGCGTGTGAGTGCGTGTGGTGCACATCCAGCAATGTTGGAGGAAGTGTGTGTGCGCATGTGTGTATAAATGGGTGTATGTAAAGAAAAGAAAAACTATTGTAAGAGTTCTTTGGGGGAGGGGGATGTAATTACCATCTAAGTACACAATATTAGCGAAGGGACACACGTGGCAAATCCCTAATATTAGATCAGTACATTTCAGTAATATAATTTGTCATTGCAAGCAAGGTTCTGGAAGATTAATGATTATTTCTGATCAAAAAAAAGTAATACACCAGCATGAAAATGGTAGGCTTTAAAACTTTTAAGTCATGTCACCTGGTTTAAGTGCAACCGCAATTTAAGTTATTCTGGAATAAAATTTCTGTGGGTTTTGTACACTTTGACTTAGGGTTTTATCTTTCTTTCTTTCTTTTTTGTCATTTTACATTCCCATACATATTGTTTATTTCATCCATTCAACCAAAATGCAGTTGTAACTAGTGTGTACAGCCAAATTGTAGTTATAAAGTTGTGATTACATTCAGCACAAAACCATTTTGATGACTGGTCAGTCAGCCTTTTGCCAATTTTAATTATTCCATATGTCTATTTCTTTATAAATGATCTATCAGTCAATTAAAAAAGGCTTATAAATGTAATGTTCTATTTGTCAAGTTGGCCTAAATGATTTTTTTTCATTCAAGGTTTCTAGTGGACGGCAGTATTTTAATTTATTGGAATGTTTAGTACTTGACACTCCCCAAAACTATTTAAATGAAATTATTTAGTATTTCACATGTCAGTGTGGGCTGTAGTATGCAATGTTTGTGTTTAGTTTTGTATGATAATTTGCACAATGTCATTTAGAAAGCTGCCCCTTTTCCCAACATTATTACATGTATTTTTAAGGGATGTGTACACCTCTTCGCTGTAGCATATTTTATGTATCGAATGATATGTCACTGTAATGAATAAAAGAAAAATGCTTTGTATTTGAACGTTATATTTTCAAACCCCTTGTCCTGTCTGGATTGGGGCATTTGTTGGTGGTTTTGTTTGTCCACCACACAGTTTAAAGAATGTTTTTCGATATCCGATCTCGTGTCCTTATAAAATACGTATCATTGGCAACTACATTGTTGGGTTAAATCTAGTCTTACTACAGAAAAACTGGAAATGACCGTGTAGATTGTCGTTTTCACGATATACGGAGATCTAGCATGGCGTTCCACAGACCATCGGTGACTGGTTTCTGGTCTTCACAGTGCCAAGCAATCGAAAACTACGCAGGGTAATGTGAATCGTTGCTTGTTAGTTACAGTTTATTCAAACGAGAAGATGTGTCTTTAACTTGTGATTTTCCATAGGAAAGAATAACCTTATCTCATACCAAATTGAGTTTAAACGGCTGCAATGTTAAAGAAACTACCAGACCCACAATTCAGTCTGTACGCACTACCAATCGTACATGTACGATTGGTTGAAACTGCCATCTGCGTAAGTTTTTTGCCGGAAGGAAAGTCGGATTGTGTCAAATTTAGCTGAGCTGCAAGAGGCATCACTATCCTATTAATATATCCGTGATTCTCTAAATCGAAAAGGTATGTGTTTCTATAACAACATTTGTTGTTATCTTATAAAAGAGTGTATTTTTAAGTAGAGAGATAGCTAGGCAACGTGCATACCGTCTAAGTTTAATTAGCTAGCTAGCTAATCTATCTGCCGTTGTTACTGTAGAGAATCAGCCAGGACTAAAGCAAATATAGCAAGCTAGGTAGTTAGCCAGCTCGCTAACATCGTTATTCGTGTATTTCTTAGCCAGATGGCTAGGGTAGCTCGACGGCTCAAAATTATTACGTTTTTACAAATCGCTTGCATGGCGTTTTGCATAGCTTGTTGCAAGTTATTTTTTTCAGTTAGTGCAAACCTATAAAAAGTTGGTTTGCGTGTCACGTGGGTGTTTATCGCAAACTAATAACATACCAGCTAGATGTTTCAATTTTGACATTTGCTAGCTAGCTAGCAATGTATCTGGACACCAGTCACCATCATATTGCAGAAATAGTTATGGTACTTTAAAGACTTATCCATGCCGTTTTGTGATTGTGCACGCGATTCCAAGAAGTTAGTTAGCTAGCAACATACTTGTGCTGACAAAGTAAAATAGTGCTGCTTGCACTCGCTAGTTATGTATTTAAGTTCCCAGATCTTTCCGGTTTATCCATTCAATAATTAACTTTCAATACCTGTGAATTCACTAATGGCTTTCGTTTGTTGTTATAGTATGTCGGGTTGTACACTTATGACGCCAAAAATGTCAGCTTTGTGCACATATCAACGACATTTTTAACGCTCCCACCAACAAATCTGGGGAAACATCTTGAAAATGATGTAGGGCTTTACAGTGCACAGATCATTTGTATGCCCTAAATCAGTTGTAAACATTACGGAACTGTTTCTTTGACTTTAGGTAAAACGTACTCTTGAACACCACGGGCAGCTAAGGAAACCTAAGAAAAAATGGCACTGATGGAGAGAGCCTGCCATGAGGTTTGAGCCGAGGACATCAAATGAAGCACTGCATTCATCATTAACAACTAGGTAGTCATGTTACTTCTCTATGGTCACTTGCTTTTAACTAACATAATCACACACACACACATAAATACAAGGATCTGAGAAATGAATCTTAACTCATCTGACCCAGTTTAACGTAAATCATAAAGCTTGGCCTTGTGAAGCCAATTAAGAAATTAATTATTATTATTATTATTATTAATGCAGTAATACAGTATTATGTAATAAGCACTTATCTATTTACATTTGTGGTATTAAGCAGACACGTTTTATTCAAGGCAACTTAGTTATACTATGTATTGGGCAATTGAGGGGTAAGGTCCTTGCTCAGGGGCCCAATAATGAAAACTTGGAAGTGGGCTTGAACTGGTAATCTTCAGATTACTATCCAAGTGTCTTAACCATTGAGCTACCAATGCCCAATACATAAGGAATCCCAGAGTTTTTCCAACAACTGTACGTTTGTTCAAACATGTTGCTAAAGCAACTAGATGATGTCATTATGTCAATTCTGATTATGTGGGTAATTGACTTGTTATTTAATAAATGCCCGAGGCATATCCAGTTGCAGTTAACGTTCTTTCCTGCGAGAGGTTTTGCAGTGTCCCTTTCATTCTTAAATAAGCATTGTGTTATACGTTGTTTTTGGCTTTTGCAGTTGTTGCTAAGTTACCATGTTCTGTTCTGTTTTAGTAGTTAAAAGCAGCTCTGAGAAGTCTAGTACACACGCACGCACACACACACACACACACACACACACAGACCATTATCTTACATAGCTGACTAATCCACGCATCTTAAATGCTACTGTTTTATAAAGAGAGCTTTGTTACTTTTAGCATGTTATCATATTGTTTTCAGATTTGTTGAGCATATTTGACTTCATTGTGCTGATTAGTCGGTGAGTGAAGAGTGCAGCACATGTCCTAGACCTTGTGCTTAGGACAAAGCGATGGTGTCATTATTGAATCCAGGCAACTTGGTAATGGGTTGTTTGTGTTTTCTAGCTGTCATGGAAACTAAGGCAAATGGCTCAATGGACACAAAAAGGTATGTAATAAGATGAGAATCTCTTTTTAGCTAAAAAGCCTGATGAGAACCTCCTTCCTTTTTCTCCGTTTCTGTCTGGTGTGTGAACTTGCATGCCAGACAATTTGGGTCAAAGGGTAAAAGAGAGGAACATGTCTGTACCATTAAGTGTTTTTTTTTATGCTTTACTTTGTTCCAAGGTGAGCACAAACAGTGGGACAAATGAAAGATATTTAAAAGATAAATGACGATGATGATTTAAATACATTTAATGCTCCTCTAATATGCTGTGATTTCTCCCTAAATAACATCACAAAAGCAGGTAATTCAGGGTTTGTTCTATGCTTGATAAATTTTATTCGATCACGGTTTCAGTAAGGTTAATAAGTTGCCGAGTACCTTTCATGTGTTGATTTGGTTTTTTTATATTTATAGTATTATGAGGTGTTATTTACACAGTAATTATTAAATAGATTATGAAAACCTGAAGTCCACTTCAATATAGGATGTTGATGTTCCTTCTGTCTGCTAGTTTGGTGGAGAATGGACAACTTCCAGACCCAGCTCACTGGGCTGTAGCAGACGTAGTCAATTATTTTAAAGCGACTGGATTTGAGGAACAGGCCAATGCCTTCCAGGATCAGGTAAAGTAGCGATAATTATTGTCTTCAAACCTTTCAAGTTCCACTTTTGTAATAAGTGAGGTCCGTGTCAGGAGTGGAGTGGACAAGTATTAGGTCACTGTGCTGTTAATATTTAGATAACTGCATTCTGTATTACCATGACCTCAATCAAAGCCGTTTCCATCTGCAGGAAATCGATGGCAAATCTCTTTTGCTAATGACTCGTAATGACGTTCTTACTGGACTCTCGATAAAACTGGGCCCCGCACTGAAGATTTATGAATACCATGTGAAGCCACTTCAGACCCAACACTTGAAAAGCAATGCCTCATAGCACTTGGAATGGGCCGTCCCCTTGGAAGACAATCATGCCATGGAACATGCAGGGTAACTGCAGACTGGAAAAGGCCACGATATCATGCATTTTATGCATCTTTGTGGGCAAAGAAACAAGAAACTAATGTGAATTTGTCTTTCTCAGTCTGAAATAGCTGAACAGGTACATGCTATGTTTGTCTCAGTGATTTTATGTTTAACGATTTTGAATGGTGTTATGATTGCAGTTTCTTTAAAAAAATATTGACTCCTTTTGTGAACTTGTACATATGTCAGAATGCATTATTCAATATTGTTTGCGATTTTTAAAGATTTTAATTGTAACAATGATTGTGTGAATGTGTCCGGAAGAAAGATTATAAACACTATTGTTTAAGATGTTGTTGGGTAAGGGATACTCTTTCAGAGAATTGAACCTGGAGCTTCGATATTGGGCTGTACATATAAGGGGAAAAAAGAAGGGGCTTTTAATTTATTTGTTTTGTTAGTGCTTGTTTCTTTTTCTCCTTAAAGATACTTAAGTCATGAATAGGTGCAATTAGGTTACAGCATAAATGATTGTGTATGGGTCTGAAAACGAACCATCCTACACTTGTGTGTTGTTTTTATTAAGGTATTATTTAAACATCTTAAACTAAGGATTCTCAGAAAGCAGTATAACAAGTAGCTAGGGCTTGGTACCTAAAGAAATCCAGGCTCCTTTTTGTATTTGTTTGGAAAGTAATGAGCTTGAATACTCCAAATCTAATCACTAAATGGTTTCATGTTTTGTTTTTTTTCTCTTTACCATAAAGTTCACAAAGTGATGATTCATTTGGAATAAATAATTCCTGTATCTGTTCATTGACTTGGTGAAATACAAGTCTTGATGTTGGACTAAAAATACCAGTTACATGTCAGTTAATGACCAGTGGTGCTAATGCAGCTGAGGGGGCGTTGTTCACGATGACAAAGTCTTTTCCACAGTGTCCATTCAAAATCTGTCTTGCAATAGAGAAATGAGATGTATATGAGAAGTTTGCAATAAATTTATTGAATCAAAAAAGGCGCTGATTCAACTGTAAATCTTAGTCAACCATTTACAAAAGTAATTATAAACAGGTCACAAGCCTGTAAGATATGCGTTAGGATGTGTTGGGATGACCAAATGATGCCTTTTATGTAAATGCTGTAGAGCTCCCTTGCACCCTAAAACATTACCCATCTGACTTTGGTTTTACCCACGTCAATTGTATAGATTTCTGCACCAGTACCTGCATCTCTTCCTACTTTATGTGCAGAATGAAAGAAAAATGGCCATTTCAGTATGTTATATTCCATTTCTCTTTTTTGGGTCCGTTTTAGAAATATCTCATTTTAGGTCCCTAGATTAATTCACCATAATTCAACATATACCTTTAAAGCGGCAAGACATCCAAAGAAAATATCAGTTTCCTTTAACACCAAGACATCTAAATCTATTTTGTAAAACAAAATCGATACCCACTCTTCACAACACTGTTTGATGATGTAAATATATGTACTCTAGTTTTATTTATTAATGCAATTATTTATTATATGCGAATAGTATTTGTTGCAGTCAGTGCATTCAAATGCACCTTGATAATTCAAGGGTTTAAGTGTCATTTTTAAATAAATTCTCATTTTATTTATTGACTTATTTGGAGGAAAATGGTGATGTGAAAAATCTATGGGGTAAATAAATTTTTGTTCTTTTTTTTTTTTTGATTAAACTTTTGTGTGGATGCCATTTTGTGTGGACGCCCAGTTTTTCTGATTGTTTTCACAGTTTAGCCTGTGACTTCCTTCTCACGGTCCCTGTTATGCTGCCAGCAGGGTTATCCAGAGGTAGAAGAACCTGGAAGTGACCAACAGAAATTACATTTTACCACTTCTAATGCTGTGTCTAAAGCAAAACGATTTCATTTTTTGTGAAGGGCAACGGTGGTCTCTGTGGAGCTGAAATTTTATATCCATATTATCGTTGTAGTACTTGAATGTACTGAATAGGTTGCAGAATGGGATTATTCTTATTGCAGTTTTTGCATAAAAACTGATGTAAAAATTACATTGGTATTTTCAGATTTTATAATAATAAAGGTGATGTATACAGAAATAGATTAAACAGAAAAATAATATATTTATTCAAGCTTCTCTGCTTTCTTGGAATGTTTTAGCAGACTAACCTCATCCTTGTTGGAGATCCCCATCTTTGTCATGTCTATTGTAAAGTAATGCTGGTTTGGCATGACTATTTCAATCTCCTCAACCTGGTAATTAAGACCCAAGGTTTCAATGATTTTTTGCAAACTTAAAATCACTGTTACAATCATATTGACTGAGATTATTAAGAAATGACATGAATCTGACTTGCCTCTGGAGCCCTGTCAAGAATAAGAACTTGTGTATCATACAGAGTCTTCTGAACAGAAGGTGAATACTCTCCACGATCATAAGGCCCAGCAAACTTCTCAATGATTGTGTCCTTCACCAAATTCCTGTAAACACAGTACAAATTCTATACATCTAACACCTTTATTACTAATTATATATAACTGATCATTTATTTGTTTATTTTGATTACCATGTAGTGTTAAACGGTACATCCCAGTGCTTGTTGTACCGCCACTTAGCATACACAGAAGTACAGAAGAACCTGTCCCTGACTTCCTGCAGGGTGGTAAAACGGTCTCGCAGAAAGCCCTCAAAACCTGACTGTGTAGTCTTCAGAACCTTCATGTCTCTGATCCCACTGTGAATCACTGGGTTCCCTGAAAGTTTGCATAACAAATATAACTGGGTGAGTCTTTTAATTTCCCATTAAATGGAGATGGACATTTTTGGTACCACAAACCACAGGGTAGGTAGATCTCTTTACTGACCACAGAGGCAAAACCAAGTGTGTGGTGATTAAGTGGTCAGGGCATGTGGAATTACTGTGTGTGAGTGTCACTCACCATTTAGATACTGTTCTACGTCACAGAAGTGCCAAGCTTCTGGAGAGAATATAAATGCATGAGCATGTTCAGTGCCGTTCTGCAAAACAGATATTGATAATGCTATCGTCATAAAACCTGTGACTGCTGGCAAGAGATATCAGCGCTGGAAATTTCAGTGGCCTTGATACCTTTTCCAGTCTTTTCCACGGAGCTTCCTCAATGCTGACCTTTATTCGTGTGACATGCTTAAAAGCTGTCAGGAAGTGGTTGCAGATGTCCAGGGCAAAGCCCTCAATGGTTTTAACCTATCAGAAAAGAAGGTGTGGATAAGTCCATCCATTTTGTAGCTTCTGCCCCAGATGTTATTATTGCAACATAGATTCAACCAAAGAAAATGTACGTATGCTATATTAGTTATAGTTAAGCTAATTAGGTAACTATTCTTTTTAAAAATTGAGCTTATGTAAACAACAACAACAACAAAACTTTCCTACACAACCCTGTACCACATGTCCTTCATTTTGGTCTTTTTTTAATATGTAACTTTTCCAGTGTTAGTAAAACCTGTACAAGATCAAACATCCTTTTTCTTGGTATCCAGAGAGCTTAAACACAGATAATAAAATTATTCCTGAAATAAGTGTTACAGCTTTGCCTTAACTGCATGAATTCATTACAAATTAATTAATTACTTAATCACTCATAAATTTTTCTGAGCCTTATAATGTTACACCTACTCCCTTCAGCTTGGCCAATGCATGAACTGTGTTCTTGATTGTGTCTGTAGGGATGATATCCGAGTTGTCTCCAGTCAGGTAATCTTTGCGAGAGTTCAGTGTCAGTTGAACGTCTGCCTTCAGCTCTACTATGAAGTGTTGAGTTCCCTCCCGCCGGATATACATAACCTTCACTAGGTTTTTCCCATAACCTGTCTTCACAAACTCCACATTCTGTGGAAACATTTTAAAGTTAAAGCACCGAGTCACAAATCTGATATTTTAATTTGATAAACATCATAAAAAAACCCCTACAAATTGCAAAAGTAAGCAAAAGTATTTATACCTGATTTGAGGTAGCCATATTTTTTTCAAACAGAGCGTGTGTTCCTTTACTCTCCAAAACTTCACTAGGAGTAGAGTTTGGTGGGGACAGATGATGATACCAAGGGGGTGGTGTCACCTGTGTGTTTTATATTTCACAATGGGTCCAACAGGTCATGTCCAGGACTGTAGTGGTTTAAGCATGTTCATTCACCACGATAATGAGCTATGCGTGTACACCACAGAGTGGTGTTATAATAACTCTCATGAACCCATGCCATTTTTTCACTGTACTTTGTTGTCCTTGTTAGAAAGATTCAATGTCAAAAACCTCTAGTTTTTTTTTTTTATCATCACTCTTAACTTATGAGCATTCATGAGTAGTTTTATAGCAAATTCATATACACTGTTTTTTTTAAATAAATGGAAGCTAATATGTGTGACCATAGGGTGTGATTTATTCAGCCTCATTCAGAGGTCCACTGAACTACAAGATGTGCAATCCTACAGTGCTACAGGGTTCCGCTTCAACTTCAATTCAGCACACCTGATCCAGGTGTGTTTGTATTAAACTCTTAAGGGCAGTATACATCTAGGACTGGACATGAGCATCTTTGCTCTAGTGTTTTTTCTACACCGGCAGTGTAGAGTCTTGTTCTTTTAAGTCATTTCTGCCATGGTGAGGGTCATGAGACAAAATACCCAACTTCCTCTTTCATACACTCACAGCTGCAAATATGTTCTTTCACTATCGATAGTCAAAAGGAAGCTGAAGGATCTAGACTTGACAACTGACTAGTTCTTTTGTCCGTTCAGTAATCCAGTTTGCACCACAGAGAAAAAATGCTCTCAGTCAGGTTTTTCAGTTTGATCTTCATCCGAGTATTCATCTTCGGTTCCCTGTGTGAAGCAGACCTGTCCTGCCTGGATGAAGAAGGCCAGCCTGTTGACTGGTAGATGGACTTCCCACTTATTTTCTTGCAGTTTGATGAAGTTTTTACTAAACGTTTGATACCAGTAGAGCTACTTAAAAATGTTCACATTTTCTTCACTGTGCCCTCTAACAATGTAAGGTTCATTGTGTACAAGTTGCCCAAGTATACGAAGGGTGACGTGAGAAGTGGAGTTGACTACATGTATTTGGGTCCTTCATTACCAAACTGGCAGTTAAGTACACACATGCTGAATACCAGTAATGGAGCTATAGGCAGCACTCTGAGCCAGCTGTACCACAGATATGAGGTAAGATTAAAGGTGTCAAACCTAGTCGATCCCAGTTATTCTGTTTTTCACTGTTGGATTTTTTCCCCTGCTTGTCCTCTGACTAAGCAGTTAAAAAGAGCTTTTTTCCACAGGAATGTTTAATATGCATAGCAGAAATTACATAAGTAATATTATTTTTCTAAAGCACTACTTATTTCTTACAGTTCAAATTTAGTGACAACCAATGCTAATTATTTAACAGTTGGACAGCTTAGCGTACATGCTCTACAATGATGCTCCTCCGACACTGAAGTACTTAAATAATTATGGACACACAAAAGGTACTTTTAAACTTCAAAGCAGGTTTATTTAATGTTTGGAAGCAGAGAGGTCAAGTGCAAAGAGCACAGCTGATAAGTGCTGTTGGCTGAGCATTGATTTCATGCTTTCATATTTTTCCTGAATCTTTTACCTGGGCTTTGATTTGAGTATTTTATTTTGTTACTGTCAGTTTGTTTTGTCAGCGTCAGTATAAAGTTAAAGTCTACAGATTGGTCAAACACATGTGGCATTTGGAGATGATTCAAATGGAATTAGCAGATCATTGAAAAAAAGAATATTCTTTTCACACAGAATTATGATGTTCAGTGAGTGAATTACGATGAATTATGATGTTCAGCTCTGTGCTGTGGCTATATTCTCTAGGGATACTGCTCTTTGACCAGTTACAGGGATTCTGGTTAACTCACAGTGTTCCTCACTTTCCACCATTCCCTGATATGGGTTTTGGCTACCCCTCCACTGGCAAACTCTTCGGCCAGATGTTTCACTGCACAACTTACAGCTACAAAGAGTTCCAAAAAATATGTGAGCAAGCTATGCTAACATAATACAAAACAAACCACAACACCAATACTTCTGCTGTTATGGGAACATGCCTGCACATTTTTCTCATGGACTGCAATTCAGTAGATACTACCAGTACAAATAAAGCATATTTAGTGTAACCAGTCACATGACTCCTTTGTGTGTGAGTGATTTTAAATGACTGGAAGCCTCTGATGTTTGAAGCCTCTCTCTAAACACTCATTCTTGTTTCCACCAGCACAGCAACTGGCGTACATGAATCCTCGCGTGTACAACTGCTCAGTGCCAGTGGCGTATTACACGGACATGACATACATTGCACAGATCTGTGAAGGCAAGACACCAGCTGTGGCCCCCAGGAGGAGACTGGAGAAGCTGGAGTCGGTCCAGGGAGAGACCTTCCTCAGCTTTGCCAAGTCGCACAGCTATGTTGATGGTAAGAGCATTTCAGGGCTCTTTTCTGCTGTAAGGTGATTCATGAATGCTCTGCATGTGCTTCTTTGCTTTTTGTTTTTGGATAGGCAGTGTATGTTGGACGCACACAGATATTTGTTGATTTTGCAATATGCCAAAGTACAATTCTGTCCTCTACTACCTGTTGACATTGCTTATGTAACACGTGCAATGCTTTTAGAATGTGCAGAAAACCATGTTTTATGCAGATCATGCATGTGTGATGTTTGTAATTTTGCCACTAGAGGGTTTGCTCCATAACTTTTGTACTACATGGATAACACATACAAATACCTTTTTCCTCTATCAGGGCTCGTGTTTGTCCTCCCATAACTGTCTTCTGTATACTTACCTTCCAGACATTTATGCTGGCTGGGTAGCACAGACACTAATGACAGATGTGCTTGCGGAGACATGGCAACGAGAGCCCCACCAGCTTCCGTCCAACTGCTCTCTGTGCTATCATGCCATGAATATAAGGAGGATCAGCCTGCCAGGGCCAGTTGTCTTCACTTCCTATGAGGACCACTCCAAGTGGTGCGTGGCCCTGGAACGTAAAGCCCAGTGGGCATGTGTGGGTGATCTGAACCGGGAGAGCGGGCAAGCATGGAGAGGTGGTGGCCTTCTGTGTTCTCAAAATCCAAGCATCTACAAATCCTTCCGTCAGGCAGTGGCCTGGTATAAAAGCTGTTAGAAGCAAGATGTTTGCTGTCATCTTTGGAAGTGTGGAAGCATGGCAATGAACAGTGTTAAGCACTTTTAGATGGAATGTCTTTCCCTTATTTTGAGGTTAACTGAAAAGCCACCTTAACAGTTAAGCTGTTAAATATAATTGCGAATTATTCTTTTTTTGAGTTTTTTTCTCATGTAGAGAGCATGCATTTATTAGAATAGATATAAATGAAAGATTTGCACCATAAAACACTGAAAAGAACATTTAGTCTGTTCTCCCATATCATCTTCATGTGATCAAAGGAGAATGCTTGTAATTCCCTAAATTATGGGCATAGTTGTGTGCACTTAAAGGTAAAAATCTTGGGAATGAGTTCTGAACATATCCATGTATTCACATATTCATTGTGTAAGACTAAATCAAGGGAGTTACATAACTGCATTTTAAATGTTTTCATTAATTTAACATGTTAGCCATGGCTGAGCTGGGTGTGTTTGGATACAGCATGGTTTAGCTCTATCACTTTTACTCTTAGTTTTTTTTTATTATTAATTTTCATCTAGTTTCAGCTGACTGCACTCTAATGGTTCGTTGAGTTTGTATGTAGCCTTACTGCTTATAGACTTATGTGATGACTACCATTATGGGAAACAGAATCAACGTTACCTTTAAAGAGAATGTCTGTGATAGTTTAAGACGCCGATGGAAATATCAGTGCTGCAAGGCGGACACAGATGTACGGCTATACTCCACCATAGCGCTAGGGGGTGATACGTGAAACTCATACAAGTCAAAACTACGTCTAAAGAATTCGGAAGCAACTGACTAGACCGGATACACGGAAAGTACTTTCCAGACACGTGAATTCAGGCATACTATACAAACAGCAGCAGTAAAATGGATTTCGTTGAGGTACCGGTCTCTGAAGATACGATTAATATAAAGACTAAAGTAAAAAAAGGCAAAAAATCACAAAAACCCGTCCAGGAACTGGTAGATAATGGTTCCGTAGAAGAGTCGGAGCTTGCAGGGTCGTCATTCCCTCCTACATTTAGCTTGTCGACAATAAAAAATAAACAGCGGAGACATCTAATGTTCATGAAGCTGAAGCAAGAGAAACGTAAGGTAACTTGATTTTAAAGAAACACAAGTATTGCATTTCATTTGGGGTCAGGATTTGTCATCTGAAAATACACACTAGCCAGCAATTTGGTTAGCTAGCTAAATTGTTCTGTCTCCTAGCTAGCTAACTAGCTAAGGTGATTCTGTTAGAACATTAGGTAACTTTATTTAATGTTATTTTCACCTGGAATAAAGTGCTCCATGATCTGGCTGAAACCAATTATAATAAACTGTAATGATCTGCCAGTACTGATACCACATCACTATTTTGTACATTAATTCTCCCTGTAGTATGATACCTTAATCTGAATACAAGCAATTAAGTTCTTTCTTTTCAATTAAGTACTTTCTTTTTTTCTCCCAAGCAAAAATTGGAGTTGCGAAAGAAAAGAAAAAAGGCGAGAGAAGCGCTTGGTGACGAGGTCTGTGGAAAAGCATGTTAATCTTACCATCTGTCTCCTATTATTGCTGCTGAGCTACAGTTTTTGAAATTGTCTTTTTTAAAAAACACATACATGTTGCAGACTTTTTCCAAGCTATTCATTCTGTCCACTTGGTCTTTATGTATTAATTTTCTGCAGGCCCCACCAAAAGAGGTTCCAAAGACGATTGAAAACCAGAGGATATATGATGAGACAACAGTAGACCCAGAGGATGAGGAGGTGTGAATATTTCTGTGGATGGCCATGAACAGAAATTGCTTTAAGATTTTACATTAATAAAGTGAACATGCTTGTTTTGAATACAGGTGGCTTTTGATGAAGGGACAGATGAGTTCTCCGCTTATTTCAACAAACTGACGAACCCCAAAGTGCTGATTACCACGTCAGACAGACCAAGAGGGGTAAACTCAGTCTTTTACTTCGGTCTTTAACTGAATTTAAATGGTTATGGTCAGTCATGCTCTAACTCTCAGAATGTGCAAGGTTGGTACAGTATGAAATGGGGTGGTGAGCACTCACAGAAATACATCTCATAATGAATGTGTAATTACATCTTTGGGAAACTGACGTGATGTGTTTCTTGTGTCTTCTTGTGTTTGTAGAGAACTGTGAGGTTTTGTGAACAACTAGCGACAGTAATACCAAATGCACACGTGTACTACAGAAGAGGCCTTGCCCTGAAGAAGATCATTCCTCAGTGTACATCACGAAACTTCACATACCTTATTGTCATTAATGAGGATCGAAAAGTACCAAGTATCCTTCAGCTTGGATTTTGAACTCGGTGATGGAATTCATTGAACGTGCATCTACCTGCTTGGCTTTGTAGCAGTTTTTTTAATGTAACGGTGCGATGAATGAGCAGAATGCTTCTGGTGATCTTCCTTAATTCAGCTTGTAAAAGATGGCATGGTTCTCTGTCACCTTCCTGATGGACCCACTGCACACTTCAAAGTGAGCAGTGTTCGTCTTCGCAAAGAGTTGAAGGTGTGTAATTGTTTATTTTATTTTATTTTTTGCCTTACTGCCTAGTAGGTCAGCATATAAGAGATGTTTTTGCTCACAGATTGACTGGCTCTCATTGTTAAAACATGCATGTGCAAGGGGTATTGCTGCATGTCTGCGGAAGCTAGCTAGGAAACTAGCTATGTTAGCAGTAGCTATGAAGTGGGTAGTAGTGAAAGCTGCAGGAAACACCTTAAGGGTTAGCATTTGTTAGCTGCAGCTATAACTACGTTAGCGAATCTTTATTAACCCTAGCATTAAGACACAAAAGGTCCCTCAATTTCAATACTTCCCAAGCCTTTCAGGTCCCATACAATTGACACTTGTGAGAAATATATGGATATCCCTTAGGTGGATGTCAGTCCAGCTGCACTAGGCATAGCTACTTGTCTTGTTTGTAACACGTGGTAAGACTATAACATTAAATTGTAATTTCTCATGCTTTGTCCTGCAGAGAAGAGGAAAGGACCCAACGGAGCACCACCCCGAGGTCATTCTAAACAACTTCACCACCAGGCTGGGTCACAGCATCGGCCGGCTGTTTGCTGCATTATTTCCTCATGATCCACACTTTGTTGGTCGGCAGGTAGCCACTTTCCACAATCAGCGAGACTTCATCTTTTTCCGGTTCCACAGGTATTGTTAAGTATCAGAAATATTTGTAATATTTTTTTTTATAAATATCACATCATGGTATGAAGGAGTATGCCACTTTTTTAATGCAATTGGTTATTGGCTGCACGAAATGTAGAGCAAATCTATATTTGTTAAGAATACCTGCTGTTGTAGTTGGGAAATGCTGCTTCCTCAAGAATTGACGACGAGTCTGTGATCATAATTTCATGCTTTTCACAGATACATATTCAAGAATGAAAAGCGAGTTGGAATTCAGGAACTGGGGCCCCGTTTCACCCTTAAGCTCCGCTCTCTGCAGAAAGGAACATTCGATTCCAAGTTTGGGGAGTATGAATGGGTTCATAAGGTGAGGATTAAAACCTTCTTGGGGTTAACTGTTTTGCAAATGATTTAATCTGTTTTACAATTATTAAGAATCATTGTGTAACATAGGTGCACTTTGCCTTTTGTTAATTAAATCTGCCTTTTCTCTTTAAGCGCCATGAAATGGACTCCAGCAGAAGAAAATTTCATCTTTGAGGACATGTGGAGGATGAAGTACCCATGAGGGATATGATTATGATGAATCAGAATTTGAAAAAAATATTTGAAATGCAACCCATTTGCCGTTTGTTTTTATTGTAAACTGCATCTGTTTCTGTTGATCAGTCTATCTTGAAATTTACTGATCAGATGTGTGAGGTCTGAGTCTTCTAGCAAAATCTATCATGCATGTATAGCTGGAGGACAAACTGTACAGTAGATGTATATTAAAATAATGTATCTACATTTTGTTGTTTATTTTGACTCTAAGCCCAAATGTAACGTGATCTTAATTTTTACGTTGTAGGCATTTGCAAGTTACTTTTTTTCTCCTCTTCAACATAAAATCTCACTACTGTTTCAGTGCAGGTAATAAGTTTACATAGTTAAAAATATATATCGTATTGCATTTTCAGTGCATTGAAATTATTCGATCATGTTATACCTCAAAGTATTCGCTGTTACATTTATGAACGAACTTCAGCCAGTGAGCAAATCATTACGGAGAAAAATATTAAGGACCGTTAAAATTACTGACTGTTTTGAGTACACAAGATTGTTACTTAGCAGTTGCTCCACTCCCACATGAAGAAGGTTCGTATCGCTCATCGCGGTCAGCAGTTAGTTTCTGGCTCTCCAAAAAAAAAAAAAGTCGGAATACGTACTGTAGAGATCACCGAACAATGAGTTGTTACGATGGAGAGAGATTAGGAAGTTCAGAGGTATGTGGTCTATTTTTTTCCATAACGTTTAGTCAAGGATATTGTTTTGAGCGGTGGTTATTTCATTCGTGTTTTCTCTGACCCTTTCCCGGACTTGGCGCGGCGACCAGTACGTGGAGCTCCATGTGTTTTTTGTCCCCGACGAACAGTGGAATTCAAAGCTGAATAAAGTATCAGTTGAAGCAATAGACAGTTTCATATCAGCAGGCTTCATCAGGTGAGCTAGCAATAAATGTATATGAAAGTTTCACGCAAAGTTTACCCCATTTAACTTCCATTTTATACTTCACAGTGACGTTGCATGATGCTGGTACTAGGATGCAGTATGTGAAGCTTACTCTCAGCTACCAAATTATGTTAAAATCAGTTGTGCTTCGTATTTAAGGGTGTATCCAGACATTAATTTGAAAGCCGTTAGAGATGAGCTTGGAGCATTTCTTGGACCTGACAAGGCCACTGATGGATACAGTTTTTTAAAATGCGTTGGTAGAAGTTTGGCATTGGTAAGTAGCTTCACCTACCAAATGAGTCAGTCCCATCCAGCGATTTGCATGCGTCGTAACCTCTTAATCATGGAATTTGTTTCTTTATTTATCTTGGTGACTACCTAATAATTTATATCTACATTTAAAGTAATATAAGATACACTGTTACAATAGTGAGAAATGAAAGCTGCAGGTACCTGGAATGGTGTGTTCTAGATCAATGAACACCTAATTTTTAACAACCAACACAAAAAGGAAGAGTCTCTGATCTTTTTTTTTTTAATTGTTAGGTTCAAACAAAACAGGAGAAAGATTTGAAAGTGAAGTCCTTTGTGCCACCCTATGTAAGTATTTTGCTGTAATTAGTGTATTTACAGATATTGACATACCCCTATTCATTGAAATGCCTTATTCGAAACTAATGAGATTGTTTCTCATTGCAATTCCAATAATTCAGTCCCCTTACCCAGAGCTCTATCTGCTGCCTGGGGATGAAAATGCCAGTCACCTTGGCTCCAGGTCCCTAAGCCCAGACACAGTTGTTTACAACATGGACTCTCAGAGACGCTACCCTCCTTTTGCACCTGGCTGTACAAAAGAACCCACTAAATTTCCACTAATCAAACAAGGGCCACAGCAGTGTGTCCTAGACCAGTGTGTGGAAGAAGAGGGTAGCTCAATTTGCCTGGAGGAGAGGGAAGAAGACTCCCTGGGATGTGAGGATGATTCCTTGTGGCTTGAGTCTCAGAATATGTGCAGGAGTGTCCAGAAGGAACTTGTGATGAAGCAGCGTGGTGAGAAATCCAAGAAAAGACTTCTTCCATTAAAATATAACTGGATAGTCAGGATTCCAGATGCACTCTGGTTAGGCTCCTTTTAGGTCTTCTAAGACCTTACGAGATATTTTTGGAAGAAAAGAATAATGAATTTGACATGAAGAGATTATCCAATTCTAGAAAAATTTAATTCTGAACTGGAACAATTTTATTTAATATTTTGGGTAAACATTTTATCACATAACGTGATATAAAAAATATTACAAACAAGTAATTAGTTTTATTTTTTTCATGCAGAAACACTTCCTATTAAAGAAACTCCAAAGAAAATGGAAAAAATGCAGAAAAAGGCTTCTTCCAAAAAAAAATCAGGAATACCAGAATTACTGGAAGATCCAGACAACGGAACTGTCCTTTCTCAAGGGAGGTAATGCTTTAATAGGGGACTTGCCATGAAAATCTTCTGTGTTTGTTCTAGTGTTACATATCCTGATATCTTAGAGTAACTCTTACCATTTTCTACAATTTAGGAAATCCAAACAGTCTGAAGCACAGAAGTCAACCATAAAGAAAACAAATAACCAGGTAAGATATATTGATAATATCCAACGTAGTAATCAGAAATCAATTTTGTAATGCACTTCGAAGCAGAGCTGTTTCTGAGTAGACCTAGATAAAATGGGAAGCCTTGTGCTCGTTAATGTCTGGTCCTTGTTAAGACACTGTGACCTTTTGTGTCAGGCTGAATTTCAGTGGTCAGCAGGGGTCCTTTCCTGTCTACTGTGCAAAGAACATTTATGAAAGGCTTTATTGCAGAAGGCTCCTCGTTTTTCTTTACATTGCAGTTCCCTGTGGGCAGTCCACTATCTGTTGCTGCATGTGATGCAGCTCTGAGTGCCCCTTCCCAGGCTCTGCATATACCAAAAAACACCCCCACACCTCCAACTAACAGTGAGACACTTCCACTACTTCATCTAAAAATCATCTACATGAACAGATTACAGGTGAATAGAGAAGAGTGATCTTTCTCTTTAGGGGATGAACTGCTGAAGAAACTTAGGCTTGTTAAAGAAGAAAGAAAACAACTAGAAAGTACAAGGCAGGGGCTTCTTAGGAAGGCCAAAGACCTTCTAGCTCTGAATAGACATCGTAGGAACCAAGGTATGCATTTAAATGCATCTTGCATTTGTTAATGACCTACTTCAAGTGTGAAATGAATTTAAAAGGGCATTGCTCTTGTCCAAACCATGTGCCATCTAGCACGGGACAGGTGGAAGAGAAAGTATTTTGATACCAAAAGAGCTGCTGCACCATTGGAAGAAAACCTGAAAAGGCATTGTCAGGAACTCGAGATGTTTTATGACAAACTGTTTCAACAACTGCAAGCCAGAGAGGGAAGAAACAGGCAAGGACGAGGAGGGAAACCTACGAACACAAAGGTCATTTTGCTGCCGACTCAGTGACACAAAAATTATGTTGCCTTCCAGTAGTGGGAGACAGACTACTTCATGCCTAGTAAATGCTTGCATGTTTATTGAGTGTGTACATTAATAATGAACTAAACTAAATTGGATCAATATATGATTACTATGCACAGAATCATTTTATAATCCAGATTATGACTGAGAGCTGTGAAATTGATAATCTGAGGAAAAATTTGGATGATGCCAAAATGAAACTTGCTGCAGAAATTAAGGTATGCAATAGTTAATTCATTATATATTTCATTATCACCACTGTCATCCCCCCATATGTGCACATTTAATTTTTGTCCTTTATAGCTTAGGAATCAGGCTGCCACAGAAATGGAAACCCTGAAAGCAGAGTTACTGCAGAAGAAATCTCAGTGCTCACACACCAGGCATCTAACTGCCTCCAGAGGCCTTGGATTACACTTTAGCACATGTAATCCGGTGTAACCCGTGGCCCCACTGCAGTAATTTTCTGAAATGAAAATACAATGTGGAATTTTATTTTTTTATGGAAATACTTATATTGGAATAATGTCAGCTTTCTCTAGGATTTTAGCTGCTTTATGAAAATGTCTGTCATTTTAAATGCAAGAGTCCAGTTAGGTAGAAAAAAAAATAGAAATGAACATTTTACCATCATGTAACCCGGTTGCCTATAAAAACATCTATAGTTCTATAAACTCCTTGCATATTATATTGTAACTGATATTTACAAAGGCTGATTTAATAAATGAAGTCTTTGCTTACTATAATGCTCTGTATAACTGTGTGATGGCAAATATTACCAAACATTTTTGGCTCACAACAGAAATAAAGTCTTTTTACAGTGGTTGGTTTAAAATGTGAAAACTGCATTTAAATTACTCAATTTATTAAAACCAGAAGGCATAGTGTGTACATAAATGTCAATTATTATTGCTTATGCAATAAAAAAAAAACATCTACATCTAACAATTACAATTGTTACATTTAACAATTACAAAAAAATCTCAAATCTCCATTCCTTTTAGACCTGAGAGAGTATGACATAGGGTGGAAGAAATAGCTATGCGCTCCTAGGAGACTGCTAAAGACGCTGTCTGTCGGTTTGGAGTGAGGGCATTCCACATGTCAGCACTTTGCTGCTTGGCAACAGGGTCATCACTGTAGTCAAGGAGATTTCCATTCCACATGCCAATCCCCCTCAAACTCCGCTGACCCACATACGCAGCTTTCAGGGAGATGCTCTCTGGGTCATCGTACCACACCTGATGTACCTTGCCCTCTTTATCCTGTAAGGTATAATTGAGAAAAAGCAGGTAAGTTCTGCAGGTGTCACTGATTTCATATCATTTTAAATATTGCTACAACAGACCTTGTAATTGTAATAAGGTGCCAGCTGGATTTCATCCCATAACCTCCCAGACATGGAAGTGTTGATCTGTTTCATCATGGTGCTGTAAGGGATTTGTCTTCCAGACGCATCACTGCACGGGGCCCCCCGAAAAGGCACTTTAGGGATTGTACAGACCTCCTGCTATGACACAGAGATAGTAGCAAATGCGACGTAAAACCACTGTTCAATAATTTTTGCAATGTAAGCGTTGGAATGTTCTTTTAACATTCTGCCTACAGAATGAGTTAACAGAAAAGCATTACTGGTCAGTTATTTTTTCTTACAAGATGTGAGTTATAGGGAACTGCCATTTTATATAAAGATCGCAACATTCTGGTTATGGAGGGCTGGATTCCAACACAGTTTAGTAATTTCCCTACAAAACATCCAAGTAAAGTCATCACAATTACAATGTTCAGCAGAGAGAAAAAAAAATCACCAAAATGTGCTTGGACGCTGCCCTCTCCTAGAGCAACTGCCTGAATTAAAGAATGAACTGGAACAGACATATTCTGTCCTATATGCTTGTATACAGTGTTTGGTCATTACTAAAAGCCTTGGAAGAAAAGGTCAATCAAACCTTACAATGCTAATTGCCGATGTTCAAGAAGAACATTCACAATGTTTATGATCTAAATCCCCTGCCACGATTAAGGAAGAACACAGAGACAACATTAATGCTTTAAGTCTGTTAGATACCTGTGAGAAGTTTAGGCACAGGTAGTCATAACCATACCACGGAACTCCCATTACGAGTTTCTTTGGGTCTACTTTCATCCCAATGTATTGATCATATGCTGCAAGAAAAAGGAAGCTCATTATGTTATGCACATATAATGAACCAAAAAAACGAGGTCACATTAATTATATTATTAAATCCAGGACATTTTCTCCAGAAGCAATTGTATTACTTACCTGCTAGTGTCTGATTGAAAGGTGCATTTGCCATTGCGATGCAGTCCCCCCAAATCTGACTTTGTTCATCATACGACATTACAAAGAGGAGGTCACATGAATCTGCAATTGCAGTGTAGTCATAGCAACGCTTATCAATACACTTAGGTGACCAAGCCACATCAAAGGACACCTACATTAGTAAGACAAAAGTATAGCAGCTGTAGTGATGGCCAATATTCATGGTATTTGACTGGGCTATTTTTTTTTTTTTTTGGACTCTATTCAGCATTCTACCTGAGAGCCTGGAATTTCTTTATGGAACATGTGTGTCGTCTCATTGACAAGTGCTGTTAAAGCATAGTATTCGGGGGAAGACTCTTCTACAGCTTGTTCAATGTCAATGTTTATGCCATCCATAAACTGGCTCTTTGCTAAATTAAGTTGCTCCTTGATCCAAGCTGCCCTTTTTGCATCTTCCACCATATCTGACAGGGGCACATCACCTGTGAAGAAAAGCCCATAACTGTTGGTCTTTGAAAGATGAGATCGCTTTGTCTAGTTTATAGACTTTGGGTTTTGGATGGTGTTTATATATATATATAAAAAAAGACATATACCTTTCAAAACAAGACGTGCTCCTTTGGAATGAGCGTAACACATAAGCTCTGCGTCATACTTTCCAAAGACTGCAACTGTTGTTACTTTGGACCAGTCATAAAATTTCCATGACTTTCCACCAACGTCAAATACAAAAACCTGCAGGAGGTAGAGAGTATCTTATGGGAATACTGGGAAACGGACATTTTACACACCTCAATTTGCATTGGCATAAACTAAGAACATTTAAGAACAACATCCTACTATTTTAATCACGAATAACTTTCTCTAAATAATTAACATGAAACGAACATCAGGTTCAATCGAATGCCCTACCTCAAACTCTCGCTCATGCTGAATTGGTTGACATAGTTCCTCTCGCACGCACGGACAAATTGCTTTAATTTCTTTCACTGACAGGCTCGAAACGACGAGGAGAAATATAGGCAGCCACATCGTTTTTGTGAGGAAACAGGTTTAACAAAAGTTAGCTTCTTAATCATATCAAAATCACGAGACAATCTGTCTACTTCCTTAGTATGGCGTGCGAGAGGGACACTTTGCGGTATGAAGTGTGCATATGACAATTCTTTTTCTTCCTGGAAATATCAGTTGATAATTTTGATCCTACAGGGAAAAACGGTTTTTAAAACTACATAAATAAACACAAAACGACTAATTACCACCCCACCACCGAAATTCAAGTCATTTTTAAAATGAGACTTTAATCATCTTTATGTGAATATTACTGCAGGTAAGGGGTTTTTAAAATTAAGATCGTTGCTAAAATCTTAAACTGTTTTGTAATAATAATAATAAAAGGTTGCATATTGTTTTAAGAATCTTTAAAATGTAAACTCTCAATTTACCGGTCAGTCTACATTACGACCCTCACCTATGGTGACAAGCTCTGGGTAGTGACAAAAAGAACAAGATTGCGGATGCAAGTGGCTTAAATGAGCTTTCTCAACTGGGTGGCCGGACTCTCCCTAAGAGATAGGGTGAGTAGCTCAGCAATCTGGGAGAGACCCGGAGAAGAGCAGCTGCTCCTCCAAGTTGAGGGAAGCCAGCTGAGGTGGTTTGCGCATTTGGTCCAGATGCCCCCTGGATGCCTCCCTAGGGAGGTGCTCTGGGCATGTCCAACAGGGGAAGACCCTGGACACGTTACAGGGATTACATCTCTCGATTGTCCAGGGAACGCCTCACTATCATTCCGGAGGAGGTGGAGAAGGTGGTGGGGGAGTGGGAGGTCTGGGTCTTTTTGCTTAGGCTGATACCCCCACATGCTGATAAGCACTGGATGGATTGATAAAATGAAAACAAGTAATACATTAGTTATTATTGTTAGCATACATTAGTTATACTGTTAGCATACAGTTGTAGTGTACTCTAAATACAGTCTAATTAGATAAAATTGCTAAAATTAATTTCAGGGATGGATTGCAATAAAAAAATATAAAAATCATGTTGCCCTATCAGATCAAAATGATCATTTCAAATGCTTAAGAAGTTAACTTTTGTTTTTTGCATTTTCTTTCCAAAATACTATGGCAGCAGTGTTGGAAACAAGAGTGGGCCAAGTATTACAGAAAACCTAAAAAAAGTTCTAAATGTTACTAGGTGTACTTATTTTTAACCACCTGCTTTCTGAATGTAGGTGTACATTCTCGAAAAAATTGCAACATATTGTGTTGTATTTTTCGTTACCCGAGGTTTGTAGAAGTAACTGTTTCTGTCTCACCCTTGTAGTGGGTTTGTATTGCCATTTTTTTGTTACTCTCTAGCCTTCTATCAGAGGACTGGGAGTTTGGAGGTGAAGTGCAGTATTTTTGCTGTTCCTAGGACTAAGGTGTTCTGGACTGAGATTGATGTTGTCACTCTTAGGTTCTGTTGGAACCACACCTCCAGTACTGATGTCATGGTTACAAGTGCCCTGTTGCCACTGGGACAACCTTGTTGTTAACTTCCACATTCTCTCTATTTTATCTTTCAGTTACTGGTATTTTTCTGACTGTTCATATTTCTTTTGGATGTTTCCATTACTTGGGACTTTCACTTGTATTACCTCTGCTGTTTTCCAGTAGCCCATTTACCCATTTATAAAATGATTTATAGTATTATGGGTGTTGCCCAGACAAAGTATAGCCATCCAAGGGAACAAGGGTGCCAATGTGCACCTATCTATCTATCTATCTATCTATCTGTCTGTCTGTCTGTCTGTCTGTCTGTCTGTGAGATTGAAAGACAGACTGATAGCTAGATAGCGATAATGTTATGAAACCAGATTATATTTGTGGCAGTGTACATGAAAAAGGTGCCATTGGGTAAATATTTGAATTTTTATTGTATAAACTGGAGGTCTTTGGAACCGTTTTTGTAATTCGTTAAATAAAAAAAAGTTTTATACTGGTGCAATTTTGACATCTGAAGATATATTAACTATGCATTTTTTTTAAATGTGCTGTTTAAGTTTATTCCTTCAATTGCTATCCATGCAAGATTTTTGGATGTCAGCATTTAGAGCAAATTTCACATTAGCATCCAAACCTTTCATTGTATTCACAAAATACAAGCTCCCACCTGTATTGCTGGCATATATTATAATGTAATCTGCAGCTTTTATAATATGTAAAATGGAATTCAACACTTATTCTACAGCTGATCTTAAAGAAGCGGGCAATGCATTCCACAGTTTAGGAGCGATGACCTCAAATGCTCGATCTCCATGGGTTTTTAAAGGTGAACTGCTCAACCTCTTTTCTATTGTTTTGTTTCTTTCTCTTTCATTCCCTTGCTTACAATGACTCAACTAAAAAAAGGCAGGTAAAATATAGCTAAATTGTAGACGCTGTATGAAGAAAAATTAAGATATGTAAAGTTATAAAATAATAAATATAACAATAAAAAACTAAAAAATAATATGATGAAATTATGAGGCAAATACATTAAACCTGACACAATTCTGTTTTAAAATGAAACGAGACTGTATGATAGGTCCCAAAGTGGGCTTTAAAAGTGTTAAGAATAGGAAAATGTTTGACTGAAAATGGTAGACTTCTAAAGTTCCATGGGCAAAACCAAGAAAGCAGAGACCCACTAGACTAACTGGGACAGTAGATTCCAAAGCAGTTTATCTAAAAATCTATGAGGCCTAGAGGTAGAATGAATATGAATGATGTATGAAATATGATAAAGTGACAATTCATGTTGGGCTTTAAACAATAATAATAAATCCTTAAATTCAGTTCTGGTAATTAGTGGAATGAGGGCTGCACAAGGGATACATAGTGTGTATGTCTGGTACCAGAGAGGAAATAAGCAGCTGTGTTTGTTATCCACAGATTAAAAAAAAGGAAGAAAGAAAAAAAAGAATCTGCAAACTTTGTTTTCAAAGTCCAGTGAGCAGAGCAGTCCAGTGAGGTTCAGGTCAGACTAATCCCAGGTCATTTAGCATTGCAAGGCTCATGACATTGTTCTGTCTACAATTCTAAGCACCATTCCCAAAGGTGGACATTCCATGTTCAGGAAGTAAAAGTCCTCACCAGGATTTTGCTCAATCTTTCTTGATTTTCTAATAAGCAAAAGCTTACATGTAAAATTAGTTATTGGAATCAATGTAATCTAGGATGCTAGAGCAAAATCCTGGTGAGGACTTTTACTTTATGAACCTGGAATGTCCACTTGTGAATTCCATACATAAACATGTACAAACATAAACATTTTGTGTATATTCTGTGCACATCATGTAAAGGCTTTCCTGCAACAGTTCTTGCAACTCTAAACAAAAAGATGAAAGATAAAAAAAGACTTCAATCCAAAAAAAAGTATTTGATTAAATTTCCTTTAGGATGTTTCAAATGAAATGGATTAATTTATTTGTTTATTTATTGGATTAACATATTAAGTGATAGGAAACAATAACAATAAATATATATATACTCTACTCAAAAAAATAAAGGGAACACTTACACAAGACACTAAACAGAGCCAGAGTCCTGTAAAATGACCTCCAGCAGGCATATCCATGTTTTTGCTCAAACGGTCAGAAATGGACTCGATGAGGGTGGTATGAGGGCCCAATGTCCGATGGGCCCGGAGGAGAACATCCACCGCCTCATCAGGAGCATGCCCAGGTGTTGTAGGGAGGTCATACAGG
>JAOXYF010000025.1:1709999-1745600 GCA_028565775.1 Sternarchorhynchus goeldii
TGCTCTTTGTGTGTCAATTAAAATAATTGTGCTATGGATGTCATTTTAGTGTGTTAGCAACTGGAAAAAACTGTAAAGCGTGTATGTGTCACTGAGTCTTTGTCGATGCTGGATGTGCGCTGTCAGTTTGTTTATGTGTTTGTGTAAAACGAAACTGAAATTAAACGGCTTTTCTTCCATGCTCGGCAGTTCTGTTTCACCTTTTTGCAGCTCTCCAGGATTCTTCTCATGACAAAATTAGCACTGGAGTGACTATTTTTCTGTGATTATTGGATAAACCATTGTTTTATTGAATTTTTCAGTTCTTGCATAAAAAAGACAAACACATTCATACCGAACATATAAAACTACTGTATTTAAGACGCATTTAATTAATGAATTACTCAAGTAATTAACTTCATTGTTGTTTGGCTCTAGGCATCTACAGAAACAGAACTGAAATTTAAAAAAAATTCTAAAATATCAAACTCTGGCTCTAAATAAGCTATTACAGTGTTTTACTACGTACTTCTACGACAAATGCTTCTTAATGCTAAAATTACATAGGGAAATTTACAGAGTATGTTTATACAGGTCCTTGCTCCCATCCACACATCTCTACTTTTACACATGATGTTAATATAAGCATGGTATACATATTTTCTATTTAGATCAGAGGAAATGCAGGATAAAGCTGAATGCTATAACATACCAACTATACATGGTTCAGATCCAGTGAAGCAGTAATTATTCTGGAATAAAAATAATGATACAATTCCTAAAAGGTTTTTAGCATAGGTCATTCTTGATACAACTTAATGACTTTTCCTAAAAAAAATGTTTCTGACTATTACAGGTAACACACAGGTAACATACAGGTAGACAAACAAATCCCAGACCATTATCCAGTTAAGTAAATGGCACAGAGAGCATCCCATAATAATAAATGTAAATGATCCTTTAGCAAGAAATTTCCATTTCCTCTATCCTCCTCCCTGGGGCAACATCTGCTCCACAGTGGGTCCAGTCCCATTGGACACTTTCAGTGGGCCAGTACATGCTAGAGTGGAGTTTTGGGAGATGATATGTGCTTCTGTTCTTGAACAGAATCTGTATGAAAATGAGAAAACAGTGATCTCTGCAACTGAGCTGAACTGCATCTAAAATATCCATGTGTTAATGTTCTAAAAATGACAGTCACTTACATTCTGATAGGGCATTTTGAGTCTTTATGTTCATCTGCTCTGTAAATGTCATGTTCAAAAACTGATGTTTGAGCCAGGTTGCACGGTCTTCCTCAAACATTTTCCTCTGCAAAATAAAAGGACACAATTTTTGGTAAACAACTTTTTGCTTGGTAAAATCATCAGACCAGTGTTAGCTTCTATGGTGTTGCACCTACATTGTCTAGAGATTAATTTAACATGATGCATGAGCAATATCCAAAATTTCAACAAATAACTATAAAACACATATCTTAGCTAGGATTATCCATTGGGTTTCCAACTAACTGTGTTCCCATTGGAGAGGGTCTGTGTCATGAAAGTGTTGCACCCATGTTACCTTACCTAAGAGGTTAGCATTCTCCTACATATATATCAAGTCACTTGCCTTGGCTAGTGGCCTAAAATATGCCATAACAGACTGCAATCTAACTACCTCCCTTACATCTCTACCTCCAGCTGGGAAACTAATGTGGCATACAATTGTGAGAGCAATGTGTGATGTGAGAATTATGATTACAATTTGAGTAATAATTAGACTAACAACCTCATGCCCCAGTCTAATGGCTGCCTCTGTGAAGGTCCTCCGCTCCATTTCGAAGTTCTTCTTCTGCTCCTCAAATGTTCTCCATTCCTCTTTCAAGCGTTCCTTCTCTTCTAACATGTAGCAGTCAGTGAGGACAGCTGCAGTGTCCTCATCCCATGGAGAGCTGAGCTGTTGCTATTGATTACATAGATAAGACCCCCTCACAGATAAATTAAAGTAGGTCATAACTCTTATTAGCATCAGAGACATCGTATGATTGGCACAGCAGTGTACCTGCAGGAGCTGCTGCTGAGTATGAATGAAGTCTTTGCATTGCTGGATCTCCACCTTGAGCCTCTCCATTTCTTCATGATGGACCTCTTTGGAAATCATCTCCTCACTGATCCCCTGTCCCAGCTGCGTCAGGGAGGCTGGAATACAAATGACTGAATTCACATAATGTAAGTTGAATTGTTTAACTGATGTTGAATCTATGGTTTACACATAAGGTATACCTACACAGCATCAGATAATACAGGTAATACAATGAAATGTGTGTTTTAGTGTTCAACATAAGGGTTATTTCAACCTAGAGGTCACCCAACCCACTCCTCAAGTAACACAGAAATTTGTGTGATTTCCCCACAACAACCATGGAACAACCTCGTGATTTTCTGATGACCTTAAATTCAGATTAAGTACATTCAAGCATTGAAGTTATGGCAATACACAGGTTAGGCTATCAGTGGAGACACATTCATGCTTCAGTATACCCTTGTTGTCTAGGTTTTCCATGTGGTGTTTGAGTTTCCTCCACTGCTGACGAATGCTGTTGCTGAGCTGTTCCCGAGCATGTTCACATGACATCTCTGAAGACTCCTTGAAGGAATTCTCATCCTCATCAGAAGCTATTTGCTGAGGGACACATGAAGTAAATAATCCACTTTAATGTTGTTTTGATTTGTTGACTTGTTTGATCACCATGTTCATAATGGAAACCCCATTTGACTGTTGTCGTCATAAAATTCTCACCTGGTCTGTTAATTCTGTGTGTTTCTCTTCTTTTTGTGTTTCTCCACTTTGCTTTTTGGGGCTTAAAATACACACCATTTCCTGCTTTATTTGCTGGAGCACTTTCTTCAGCTCAGAGTTTTCAAGCATCAGTTCCTTCTGGTGTTTATCAAACTCATTCAGAAGAGCCTTGTACATCTCACTCTCATGTCTGACAAACCAAATCAATCCGATTAGACGTAAAATTACAGTTTTTACAAAATGTTCTAAGGTACACATAAAACTAAATAATATATAAGCCAGGATACCACTCACAAAGATCACTGAGTTGATCTAACTGAAAAGCCCATTTCACATAAAACCCAAGAAACACCCCAGAAAGTACTGCAGTAGTTACCTTGCATCTGTTTTTCCAGTTTTCCACTGACTTCTTTTTCCATCAGATCTCCCAACATAATTCAGAACATCCATCCCTAACACAGAACATATACACATGTGCATAAAAAAGTTGATATACTTTATTTGACTTTTTTAAATGAAGCTCTCTTATCACTTGTGACCTGAAGACTAGCCATAGCAGGTAGCAATTTGGTGTAATATTCTGTAGTGCATTTAATTGCTTTGATACTGATGCGCAACCAATTCTGGACGTTATTTAATTTACAGTTTCTCTGGATTATTA
This sequence comes from Sternarchorhynchus goeldii, assembly GCA_028565775.1. Classification (NCBI taxonomy): domain Eukaryota; kingdom Metazoa; phylum Chordata; class Actinopteri; order Gymnotiformes; family Apteronotidae; genus Sternarchorhynchus; species Sternarchorhynchus goeldii. The sequence goes on from JAOXYF010000025.1 coordinate 1,713,421, forward strand.
TTGTGTTATAGTGAGTACATACCCTGTTTCTTGTCTTTCTTGTCAGTCAGTAACTGATTGAGGCGCTCTTTGAGTTTACTGAACTCTCTCTCTTTTCTTTTCAAATTGTGATTGTACTGCGTCGCACGGCTTGCAATGACATTCTGAAGCTTTTGGACCTATTAAGGAGTAAAAAAATAAGTGTTTACAACTCTGCCCATTGAATGTGGTTGAAAGGAATTGTTTAAAAAATTCTTGAATATGAATTATTAGCAGTACTTCATGTTGTAGACAGTAAAGTAATATCTACCTATGACCCTTCCACAGATCTGTAAACCTTTGCTTACCTCCTCTTTCTCGTTTTTCAAACAGTTATGTAAAGCCTTTATATTAGCTTCCAACTGTCGTTCTCGCTCACACAATCTGACATTTTCCTTTCTGGAGAGTTCAAGCTGGTCCTTTAGAATAGGGTTCAAGACAAACAAGACTTCCTTTGAGTGGAAGGCTCTTTACATAATTGATATTTCTTTTTCAAAAACCAATGCCACTAGGCTCAAAATACCATCATTTGTCTCGCAGTAGGCTATTGTGTTTGCATGCAAACTTGAAGAAGAAACAAACCCACACACAAGAAAGCGCTTCTTTTTTTGCTAATGTGTGGATAAGAAGCAGACCTTGAGCTTGGAGTTGGTGAGCTGCTGGCAGTGCAGATCACTGCTGACCCTGAGCTGCTCCACTTCCAGCTCCGCCACCATTCCCACAGCGCGCCGGTGCAGCTGCAGCAGACTATACATGCCGTTCAGTGCTGAAATGACATCGAGCTCCCGAATCCCATTCAAGTCAAAGAAGATCGATGGCAAGCCCAGAGCTAACAGCTCCTGTGGATGTTAAAGAATATTGATAAAGTCAGTTTTACATACTTAAGGGCATCATGGTCTGGACACCGGACAATAAACTGGACAATAAAGATTAAGTGTTAGTAAAGCATACTTACCTGGCTGATGTACAGCATGCATTCTGAAGTATTCTCCTCTGTACAGAACTCAGTGGTGCCAGTGTAATGTCTAAGTGGAAGAAGGGGTATTGTGGATTGGCTGTACTGCCTTGAGGGAGGCATTGTAGAGTAAACATAAATGTTGTTTATGTCCTCTGCAGAAGAGATAATAAAACAAATAACTATTAATTGACAGCATGATACAAAAACATGTGCAAGCATGCAAGCAAATGTGCAAGCATGCTCTCCAAAATGGAAGTAAGATGCATAATACACATACTGACCATTTTGCAGTTAAAAATTCTGAAGTTACTCTGAATGCTCTTAATTGTGACTATGAGCAGAAAAGCTATGAATTATAACAATCCACATGCCAAGTATTATTGAGGTTAGGAGATCTCACTTAAAATAACACTCTACTGTTATTTCTAGCTCTATTTTTTCCTCTTTACACATGAGACTAATTATGTAGGGCAACGTTAATTGTATAAAAAGTTAAAAAATATATTGAATATATAGAAATTAATACAGTAATTATCCATAAAATAACACAATAGTGTAGTTTTATAGCATATATTACCAAACGATGACTCCGGCATTCTTTCAAAGTTCCATATATCCACTGTCCTATATACACTATGTGGATCAGTTATGCAAAAGCAAATAGGACACAAGTATCCTGAAAAAGAAGGGCATATTAGGTTAACACTGCTCTGTCAATTAAGAACAACAGGAGAAAAATGTCTTATAACGGGGTTACATTCTAAGTTGGATTAAATTTTACATTTGGAGCACTTGTTTCAGGTAATATCCAAAACAGCATTTAATCTATGAAAAGTAGGCCTGGTAGCACCACCTCCAAAATTGTCCCACAGGGGTTTAGGCAGCATCTAACTAGGTAGCTAGGTCATTTATAGAGCAGGTAGTCAATATAGCTGAGAGATGAATCAGCAGATATAACATGTCTACAATAACGCCTAGGGTGTTAATAATGCAAATGTTATTAAATAAGCAGGTAGCTCCATTGAATGTCATTATGAATATAGGTGGTTCTAACACTAGATTAGCAGAGAATCGGGTCAAGGGGACCATGGAAACCGTCGGTTTCTGCTACGCATCTTACAGTTTCAAAACACACCACACATTTAAGAATAACAAATGTAAAAATAAATTTTTATAACATCATACATACATACCTGATACATACTAAAAGCATACATGAAGAAATTAACTAAAAGGTTGCTATGCTTTGGTGCGAGGGATGAATCACTTACTTGTGTTTTTAGCTCAGAGCATCAGTAGTTCCCCGTAGCATCTCGTATCGGCAAAAAAAGCGCACGACGCAGAAAAAACTGTTTAGACACGCCGCACCCCAATGTTGCACGTTATCGTAATTCAAAAATATAGCTATCGTTTTATTCTCTAGTTTTTGATAGTCTATCGGGTGCAACCTTGGCAAGTGAAACAGTGATACACAGTTACAAGCATACGCGTTGTTAGGCAACGAACCGCGGGCACGTCATTGGTCGTCTTCAAGTATCTACCAATGAGATTGACTGTACGTAAACTAAAACGTGTTATACCCTCAGTATTAAAAATTATCTGGAAAATTAAATCTCGGAAAAACCGCAGAATAAAATTGTTGTTTTAACAATAATTAGATTCAATACAGAATATAATGTATTAGTAACATTTAAAATGTAAACAGTTACATTCAAAACAAAAATAAAATTGTAAATTCTAATAAAATAACCTTCCTTACATTTTTATTAGACGCAAACAATACAAATAATGCTGCTTTTAACGCTACAAAATCGACAGTACTATTCACATATATTCAAAATATGTTAGTCAATCCGAATCAGAATGTTAGAATTACTAAATGTCTAATGTCTAGATGCACCACAATACAGAGAGCTATGCATCATTTTACAAGACCAAAAATCTATTAAATACCAGTACATAATCATTAAAATGTCACATCAAATATTAAACAAAGATTAAATGTCACATTAGATGCCACATCAAAGATTAGATAGAGATTATATGCACCTAAATAAAGAGTTCACAATTTAATAAACACCTTTTAGGTTTGGATACAGATTACTCTATCACTGTACAGTTACTACATCACTAATATGTCAGTTGCCGATGGTAGCATTCTCTGGACTTTGAGGACAAGGTTTAGTTGCTAACTGGGACAGGCCCTCTGTGTATCCCTTCATCTGGAAGCCGAGGATCTTTGGAGCCCCTTTTTGTCTCCAGCCACCAAGTTGTCATTTCACCTTTGCCCTGTAAGACAAATAGTTAAGAGACACACAGTAAATCCGCCCTAGCTGTCTCTCTTTTACACCAAGACCTATATGAGAACATTTCCTCTACAATGCAGGAGAGAGGGGTGTATTTGCCTGTGAATAATAAATGAGGAAGTAAAAGCAAAGGCCCCCGAGGCCAGCTGAGGCTGAGTTCTAATTGAGACGTGACACAGCTGATCCATGCAGGGCTTCTAACAATGTCTCTTGGGGCCATTGTTGCTTTTCTTAAATTCTGGAGTGGCTGCTCCATTTATCTCTGTGACACGTAGCCAGAGCAGGTGCATTTCAGATAAGTACAATTAGCCCAGTGTTTTGTATGGTATTTCTATGTGTTTTTCACACAATAAAACAACAAATAAAAATATCAAAGGAATAATAGACATGAATCATTTGTCATGCTGGAATGGGGTCATAAGAAAAAGGTCAGATATCTATGGCAACCACAGTGAGCCACAAGAAAAAAAATAAATCTTGCTCTGACAACTTCACAGTGGTAAAACATTCATGTGTGGCCTGATTCTAATTCTAGCACGTACCACCCAAAGAACTGTGAGTGAAAGTCATCTCAACCACTGTCATTTGGCCCTTTTCATAAAACCTGATGGAGGTGCAGTTATGATGTGAATAATGCCTTACCTTCACATTCAGAGTGCCGCGGCACTCCAGCACATACCCTCCCAGGAAGTGCAGCAGCTCAGCTGTAGATTCACTACACTGTATCTTTAAGGCTGCCGGATGTTTCACAATGTGACATCATAATCACAGTATTGTAAACAAACCGGTGATCATTTTACTCAGTGAATCTGTTACATAGTTAAAACAATGTAGTAAATAACTGAAACTATAACACATGAATAATGTTTAATAAAGGCAATTGCTGCATGATAATCTATTATGTTTATAAAAACAGTTGACAGTTTTTAACAAACGAATAAAAAATATTATATAAGTAAACTGTATCTAAGGTGATCAGCTCATCTCAAAAACCACAATACATTCCATTCCTTATATCAACAGTGTGTTCTGTATGTTCATCATTAAGGTCAGCACATCTCCCTAAACATCTACCTTCACTGGTGGACTCCATGCGGGATGCTGTGTTCACAGTGTCCCCAAATAAACAGTAGCGTGGCATTTTTGTGCCAACCACTCCAGCCACGACGGGGCCTAGAGAAGTCAAACACAAATATTTCTTCATATACCATAAACCAACATGTCAGTGTAAATGTATTTCTGTGACTTGCAAGTGAAAAGTCCCAAGAGCAGTTCTGCTTCCTTGTGAGAAATACAAATGACTGAATTTACTTTGCAATAGGGCTCAGAATGCAAAATAAACTGTAAAAGAAATTAGATCAACTGTGTAAATATTAATGTACTATACTAAAGCATAGTGCAATAAAGTAAAAACATCATAATTCATTTTAACAATTTAGCAGCTTTGGCTATGTAGTAGGTTCTGCTACAAAAGCATTGCCTGCACTTACTTCAGTTAAATAACGCACAAACCAGTGGCTCACAGTTATATAATACACCAACCAGTGGCTCACAGTTATATAATACACCAACCAGTGGCTCACAGTGGTCTGAGCTATGGATTTATACGAGTCATTATCATGGTTGTATAACTGTGCACTGCAGAGAGTGTTAAGGGAGCTAACACTGGCAGAACTATGCTCACCCGAGTGGATGCCAGCTCGTATTTTCAGCAGCGTGGTTGGCATGTGTGGGATTTTAAACGCATGGCAAACGCTGATCAGATCCAGGGCCATGCTGGCAATTTCCCCAGCGTGACGGATACCGTTCTCATTTGGTACCCCAGACACAACCATATCTGAAATAATGTTTAAAAGTTCACTCACTCATAGTACTTCGTGACCTGTTTACACAGGAGGTCATTTGACCAACCATTTCGTGATCACCATAGTGTCATAATGCTTTTTGGGAAGATTTCTCATAGGTAGTCGTGAAAACTAAACTTACAAGCATCTCCGATAGTCTCCACTTTGTACACATCATAGTTGTCAATAATGTCATCAAAAGTGGTGTAGAGTTTATTAAGGAAATCCACAACCTGGTGGGGCGTGCTGGAGCCCGAGAGCTGTGTAAAGCCCACAATATCACTGCCCAATAGAACAGATAAACATTTAGAACAGATAATTTTTGTAATCACTAATATGGGTTAACTTATGGATTCATTCATCAGAACAAGATGACAGTATATTCAGTATTTTGACATCTACCTGAAATATACAGTGGCACTAGAATAGCTCTGTGCCTCTGCTGTGTGTCCTTGTCTGAGATCATCAGCTACAGGTTTAGGTAGCATACCTGCCACAAACAAAATAAATGCACAATTCAAACAAGCAATATTTTTTAAAGTTCCCTTTAAAAGACAGTAACTTTGTAGAAAAGCCACAAACAGGCAAAAATCAACTGAAGAATAGTCTAGAAATTAACTAAAGAATCAATTAAAAAGTCTGTTCTGTTGCTCAGTGTCTTAGTGCAAGTGAAAAATAAGATTGAGAAAAAGAAGTCTCTACATCTATCCACTAGATGGCGCCTCATGAATACATTTTCATCTCAGACTTAAGGATTTCATGCCAGTATTTTGAAGTTTGAAAACGATGCACTGTAAATGCACTGTAAATGTACTATAAAGCAAACGGTCTGTCTTCTGTTTCTCCTGTAGAAGGTCCTGTGTCCTCTCAGCAACTATCGCCTCCAAATGTTTACTGTATTTTTCCATCTAGAAACACACGAAACCGTGAGTTTCCTGTCAAACAGTGATATTTTCATCACACATCATTGCAAATAAAGCTTAGCTTAGCTTGAAAACCGTGAGTATGAAATGATTTTTCGCAGGATTATTTGAACATCGTTATCATCATCATCATCATCATCATCATTATGACAACCAAAGTAAATATCAGTGCATTTATCTAATGACAGCTGTGCCAGATTACTGACTCTTACCAGATTCATCATCATGTCAACAGGGCTGACTTTGTGTGGGTTCATTTTATCCAGCATTTTTTTCACCTGCTCAAATGTTGGTCTGTTGGCAGCATTGTGGGACCAGCACTTCTTTATCAACTACACAAAATTAAAATAATTTGTGATAGGGGAAAATTAACTTTCACAAAATCTTATGACTTATTTTTTATGGCATAAGTTGCAACAATGTTTCTTGCTGTTGGCTACTTTCTCAAGCATTAAGAAAATTATGTATGAAATGTGATGCTCCACATTCCCTACTCTTACAAAAACAGCACATCACGTGACAGGGTTATACATTCCCTGTTATAAAACTATAGAAAATGTAGTGTTAAGATGATTTACTTTAAAATGGCACTGACTGAATAATCAGACCCAACCTCGCAGTAGTCTTCTTGATTGGGACAGTCACTGTCTAATTTCCCATTTTTCAGTTCAGGAAGGGGAGGTCGCCACATGACATCCAGTCTGATTGGCTCTGTGTGATCCTGCTGTAATTTCAGCAGGGATGCATGTTTTTCAGTCAGTGCCCTCACCCACCCATAAACAGAGGCAAACACTCACACCATCCGTCCATACGTACCAAGGTAAAGTCAGTGCGTGTGGCTATCTCCACTAAAATAATAGAGTAGCTAGACAGAAAGGAGAGCACAGAGTTTATTTCACACCATTAACTGCTTTGCATTCTTTGTTTAAGGAGACTCCAGGATGTAAATAAGAAAAAATGATGATCTAATGTGTGTGTTTGTCCTTAGATAATATGTGTTTTCATGCCCTAAAAAAGTTTATTTGACTGGTTTATATCCTGAAAACCATAAAGCAAACCTAAAACACAAATGGTACAGTACAACTATAATATATATGCAGCTTAGTATATATGCCTGAGAATCTTCTAGTCATAGTTACGGCTCTAGAGTATGATCAGCTATATACTGTGTATGTAAACATCTGATCACTTAGTATATACTGGGAAAATCATAAAGAAATCTCAAACAAAATGCGTCCATAGCTTCTGACTGTTGATCTTAGAGCAGGACTGTAGCTCTAGGCATTACCACTGAAGGAGCTGTGGGGTGTTTTTAGGACAAAAAGCCAAATCAATCACCTGACCTTAACCACAGTAATCATGTCTCTCTCTTTATGAGGACCAAAGCCAAAAAGCCCCTAAAATAAACAGGAAGTGAAAGTGGCTGTACCACAGGCTTGGCAAAGCATCAACAGGGAAAATACCTAAGAGGTAATTTCAGATGCCAGTGACTTGCATTAATAAATGTAAAAGTGAAGAACAAATGACTTAGGGCCTTAATAAGTCAAGGGCTCGACCTTCATCTAGCAGTTCTCACCTGTACACATCTGCCGCACTTGTGTTGGTGATGGTGCCCAGCAGAACCTCTGGGGCGCAGTATATGGGGCAGAGGTTCCCGCAGTGGATTGAACTACTAAGTGCCTCAGAGTCCTCTCTTCTAAAGGCTGTAAGACCATAGTCTGTGGAGTCACAGAGGAATATGGTATTGATTAGGACATGACTCAAGACTTGAAGGAAATCACAGATTGAAGCATTGTTTGAGTCATGCTCTTGTTTTTTTTTTTACCTGATATTTTGCACACCCATCTGTCGTCAACCACACAGTTGCGGGAGTGAAGACGTCCATGGAACATTTTATGCTGGTGGAGGTAAGTCATGCCATGGGTGATATCAATGGCAAAGGACAAGCTGGAAAAGGCAGAGCCAAAGAACACAACAGGGAACAGGTATATGCTTTTAGAGCAGCTAGCCTTTGACTCAGTTGACCACAAGTATGTCCTGTCCATCCTCACAAGATTTGGGATTATTGGCATAGCATGGCGATGTTTTGTGTCATACCTTGTGGGTCGTTCATATCAGGTGTCATGGAGGGGATCAATGGTGCACAAGGCTCAGTGCTTGGTCATCTCCTGTTCTCCCTCTATACCCACTTTGTTAGTGAAGTTATGCCTTCACATGACATCACTTCTATGCTAATGGTGCACAATTGATTAACCCCTTTCCATTCTCTGATACACAGGTTTCTGATTGCATCTTGGAAGACTTACCAGGCCTACCTTCATGGATGGCATTTCATCACTTGATACTAAATCTCAGCAAGATATATGCCTGGAGATGCTCCTCCAAGTAAAGACCTTGGAATCTCACTAGAGAACTCTTGGATCACTCCAGTTGACAAGGCACATAACCTTGGGATATTAATGTATAACCAACCATCATTTTCTCATCCTTTTGCCATTTTGAGTTGGTCATGTAGTTTCTTCCTCAACAACATCAGAAATCAGAAAACACAGAGCAGCTTGTTCAGTCACTATAATGCTCAAATCGAACTACCATTCCTCAACACACAAAGACATGCATCAAGGCTTTCTCTGTCCCACCCAGGAGGTGGAATGAACTTTCATCTGCTTTCTTCAAACGAAAACTGAAGGTTCACCTCCTCACTGATTCACACCTATTTAAAAAAAACTCATTTTACTTATACTGTCTTCTTTCCACTTGAGCCAGGGCTTTAGCTTGTTTGTATTTTTAACACTGATCTATCTGTTGTCACATGAGGATATGTATTTGATAGATAATGCAAAGCACTTCTGTCTGTCACTCTGGACAAGGACATCGACCAAATGCTGTAAATGTAAATATATTTTACACCACATTCAAATTCACGTGGTAAGAACTCCAAAGAAAATATTTTACCGAAATCCCCAGTTGATGGGAATATCTTCATTCAAGAGAACATCAGCCAGACTTCCTTTAGGACAGTGCTCTGTGACAATGCTAACGAAGGGAATCTCGATGGAGCCACCGATGAACTTGACCAGGTTTGGATGATCTAGCTCCCTAGTTGAGAACAACCATCTTGTGAAATCAGGCTTGTTAAAATGAGATGGAACAAGAACCATGTGATGTTTTTTTTCCATTTTAGTAAACCACAAACTTGCTTATCTCACAATATCATTTTTATTGTTGTTGCCATTGCATAAATTGAGTTACACTGATGATCCAGGAACATCCATTACTCAACTTGATATAGAAAATGCATATTTCTGAACTCTATTCTCTGGAAGATGAGGAATGGGTTACTGAGGATTTCTAAGCAGTGAATGATAACTCACCTAACTTCTCTCACTTCCTTTCTGATTGTTTTGGAAAGAGTGAAGTGCTTTTTCTGGATATGCTTCACAGCTACTGTCCTTCCATCACTAAGAAGAGAAGACAGGAAGGTGAAACTCCAGCTGTCATGACCCCTAGTGGCCACTGGAATTGTTGGGTAACTCACTAGATGCCCAGCTGAATGAACCCAGGCTTGAAGTCTGCATTTGTCCCTGTGCACACGGTCACGTCCGTGGCTCTGCTCATGCTGGAAGTGCTCCTTGCAGGCTGAAGACTTGTGGTGCTGTTGAGGCCTGCGTAACATGCTTTGCCTGCAGAGGCCACAGAGCTACTATCATCTCAACTTTTGAAAAGCTGTTTTTGGTAGTTTTGTGATGGTTTTATTTGTGCATTTTGGATGTATAACAAACTGTACACATGGTTCGTGAAGATGTTACCGAACATGATGTCATTGTAATCGATGATCCAGCTCTCATCCCAAAACATCTTCTGCTTTTGATATTGCATCCACTAGAGAAAGGTTATAGTTGAAACACATACTGTTAGCTTTTGATTTGACATAATATTATATTATTATATTACTGCTACCACTAGTACTTCTACTCCTAGTAGTAGTAGTTCTGGCTATAATTCTGAAGCCAAGTTTTCCATAATATAGAAAAAAGAAATTGCTTAAATAAGTTCATTAAGGAACATAAAGCGAAACGAAAATGATTTTACATTACATTAACTTTTACATTAACTTTATTTTATTACAGGTCGCTCTATATGTCTCAGATAATGATTTTTCCATTTCCATTAAAGGCTTCCTCACCACCACAGTTAAGATGAAGCCACTACAGATTAGTACGAGTGGGAGCCCAACAGCCACCTTGATGGAAGTGGCCATAGGACACACACCACAGTCTGCAGGACATGTGAGACAGCTCTCCTCCAGCTCACAGACATTGTCTCCACACACTGACATAGAGAGAGAGAAAGAGGGTGGAGGAGGGTGGAGGAGGAGAAAGGAGAAAGGGTGGGGTAAGAGAAAGGAGAGATTCAGAGACTAATATTTATTCTTAGTATGGGTATAGTTTTTTTTTTGTTCTGTTGTTTTAGAACAGCAGAATTATGGTGCTCCATTACTCATGAAATGAACTGTCATGCATTTCATTTTACCCCAATGTCACCAAAGAGCCTAATATAAGAAGTCAGATAGCACCAACCTTGAGCACTGACGACAAGCACCTTGGACTCCAGTGCAGCATGCATTTGTCCCACTTTGATGTGGGCAATGACAGACGTCACTCCCAGATGGACAAGCACCACCTAGGCAAAGCAACTGATTCAAAGTCTCGTTACTGTGAAGTTTTATATAATTATTGCTAATTATCTCATTTTAATGGGTTTAATGTCATACAATAACCCAAATACCATCATCATTTCTGCACTGATCACAATAAATATGAGTGAGAAAACAAAACTTTACACGTCACCTTCGATGTCCAGAGACCTTGACTGATCTTGCCTGCTTTAGACACTGTGTGGGTGACAATTTCACCATCATCTGGAATCCAAGGACCACAAATCCCTCCACCTCTCTGTGTCAGTGGACAGTCATGTTTGTGAGCATTTAAACAATTCAGGTTAACCCAGTCCCTAGTGAGTCAGGAGGGAAGTATGCAGCAAACAAAGGGGAAATGGAGCAGAAAGTGGCCATTAAGGCCTTCCCACATTGGGCACTGAAGTGTCAGGCTAACCCACAGAGCCTGGCTGGAATCCAGCTTTTGCAGCAGCTTCTGACTGGGGCTTTAACTGAGTGCTGTGGGGTTAATGGGCAGGTCCTGTTCACTGCTAGCCAATAGCAGAAAACACCATAACTTGAGTGATGTTTGCACTTTGTGGCAACCACGTGAACTATATGGTAATTGACAAACTGAATGTCCACATACTGCAGGCCTGTTATGCAAGGTTATGTAAAATACACATCAGTCAGCTAGTGTTTACATTACTCCACCTTGAATATATACATCATTAAATGCTGCCACAAAGACAGTTAAGGAATGAGCTGCTTATTTTGCTGTTATGGAATTGGAAAAATCAGCTGGAAAAGTTAAATCATTAAAAAATGGAAGCAAGTTTCATAATACAAATAAATCTGTGTAGCAAAATGTAATGGTATTCAACATAGACCTGTCTCTCATGAAGCCACATTCAACACCATCCCTGTTTGTAAATAGCTTCTGTAAAAGTTTTGTAAAAGTTCAGAGAAGAGCAGGTTTGGAATTTATTTAAATGAAGAAGCTATCTGAACAAGTTTGACTTGATTTGTTTGTTCTTACCTGTGTTAATGTAATAATAAAACATGCAAATGTACAATGAATTTTAACAAGCAGCTTTTCTGAGACAGATTATATAACAGAATGACGTACGTTTTTATTTACTTTGATCCACCAAGAGGAAGGTACGATATTGCTCATGTATACAGAAGGTGACTGTTTAAAGAATTATAAACTTCTGCAGTATTTGCTGCTGGTAGTAAATTATTTACGACCAACCATTTGAGCAAAAACAATGTTTTGTCTTTCAAAAAAAAAGAGAAAACATTGTTCAGAAGAAATGTCTCATGGAACAAATTCAAAATTAATGGATGAAACAAAAGGTGCTAATCCACGATTAATTATTCTGACATGAGATCACTAGACACACTGGTTTTACAAGAACAACTTACATAAATATGTCATTTCCTGACAGTTAGAGTGAGACTGCTATATGGCTGTGCTAGTTACATTATATCTAAGGTGCAATGCAAAAAAAGTCAAATGCGTGTAATGTGCCCACTGACCATGAGTGTGAGTGGACAGGAATGGATGTTGGCGTGGTACACACAGCAGTTGTGCTCATTGGCATTGTTCCAGTTTGTGGGACACTCGTGTTCATTACAGAATCTCTTTGCCTCTGAGGTATTACTGGAAAAAATAATAAGGTCTGTCTGAGTTGGATGAGTCTGCCATTGAGGAGTCAAGAGGCATAGAATAGTTTTAAATACCAACACAGGTTAAGAAAACGTTGTGACAAAGGACATTCCATTTGTACATTACAGCACAGATTAACGTCAGAGATCAGTATTTATCTCCAAGATGAATTGGACCTACATCACATACATTTGGCTAATAATATCTTCATGGATTGGTAGCGAATGTGGAATTCAGTCACGAAAATCAGACAAATAATGTCCCAGTTGGACAAACGTTTCTCACCTGAACTGGAAGATCCCGTTCCTGACTGCGTACTCATAGAAGGCATCTGAGGCTGAGACAGAGTAGGTAACATTAAACTCCTCTCCGTCCGACACTTTCTCAGGAGGACGCTGAACCCAGGCCATTTCTAATCCTATGTGGAAAAAAAGAATCTGCATTTTATTTGTGTTGTTTGTTTAGGTGTATGTAAAACATGTATGTGAACGTTCTGTGTTTTCTCCTTATCTTTGATTTTCCCTCATCTTAGTTAGATGTTACATATCAAATGCACTTTTCCAAAGTTAAAGAGTTTTCCTTGTAGCATGGGTCATCCACAAAGTCTTTGTAGGGGAATGGAGAATACGGCTTAAACTGTGCTGTGGTTTGTTTTGTTTTAATGTGTCATCAAGGACACATTTGGATGTGGTATCATTGGCAGGAAAGTGTGGCAGGATTGTAAACTATATCACATTACTGAACAATATGTTAGCCAATCAGATATCTAAATTGCTGTTCCCTCTCTCTTTTGTGCATGCTGATATTCTTTACAGTTCTGGAGGTACACTCAAAAAGATTGTTCATCAGTGGTGAATAACGTTTATCCCTCAAACTGCACATTCTGAAGTATAATGAGGGTTAAGGTAAGGCAATAAAAAATAAGCAGACAAACTCTAAAAAAACAAAAGTCCTATAATTGCACACACTTCACATACAGTTCTCATAATAAGCCATTCTGCATAATTAGCTGATATCTGATTCGTCAGGTTATTCTTACCACCACAGCTGATCATGTTGTAATCATTTGGGTCAGTTATTGGCCAGCAGTCATATTCAGTATTATCCAAGTCATGCCAGCCTTCAGCTACCTGGATCTGGACAAAACCAGAATAAAATTCTGACTTTTTTTATATGTAAAAAGACCAAGGAGCTTGCCCCTCATTTGTAGACTACCCTTTCTCTATCAAACTACAATCTGCCATGTTTATGGGGCATAAAAAACATATATTTAGAAAACCAAACATGATTACACAACCAAGAAAATATAGTTATAGATGTATTTCAGACATCATTGATGTTGATTCTCTATATAGGCTACAAAACATTATGGTCTTGTCAGCATGACAGAAACAAAGCCAGATTTGCCAGGCGAGGCTCTCCTCACGCCCATCACAAGTGTTCCTGACACAGGAACAAAGGTGAAGCAGCACCACTTATAACTCGAAAGAATATGTTGGTCCTTATTCACAAAGACGCTACGCCAGTCATAGAATCCTTCCAAACTGCAGGCCAGAGAGGTCCAACACCAAACTGTAAAATTTAACACTATACGACATCCTCAATTGCGGCCGACACATGGCGAGAATAACACCCCTTCCACCATTTTAGCCAGTGTTAATCACGCAATCCCAGAAGAGTATCAGGAGAAACACTTACCATGAGGAAGGGCAAAACCAGGCTGTGCCACAGAGCCATCAAAGACTGTGTCAGTGTGAGTGCTTGCCACAGACTGACTTGGTAAACAGGTGCTGAATGTTGTCTGCTTTTTTTTTTTGGTGCTGTGACAGACCCCTAATTATTTAATCAAGAAAAGGGCCTCTCTAATCACATCCACATCCAGTCATGTTGATCACCTCTATACTCACCACTCACTCAAGGAGACACGACTCACCTTCAGTCTCCACTAACACAAAAGCTCTGGGATAAGACCATATTGTTTTGGTTTTGGGGTTTTTCAGTTTTATGTAAGATTAATGTGATATAATTTTATTCAATAGGTTAAAAAAAACCATTGATAACAAAATCAGTGTTAATGTTTTGGTAAGCCCAAAATTTTCTGATTTATTTATTTATGAAACTGAAAAACAAAATATTCACACCATTACTATTCCAACTAGCCATAAGGAGGATTATGCCTGTTCCTTGTTTTCTGGGGATCATGCCTGTTCCTAGCTGTGTCATTTTATTGGAATTAGAAATACACTTTAATTATAGTACAGCTGTACAAAGCAGCACAACTACAAAGCTTAAAGGACACACATGAAAAATGAGAAGGTGTAAAGCCTGATATTGGATGGCTCATTGGATAATGTCTGCCATAATGGACCAAAAAAAGCAGTAATGGACCACATCTACCCAACATTAATAAATTACATTAATAAATCACATTAAGCTAAGCTACCAGTCCCTTCCCACTGAGATTCCACTCTGAAACCAATTAAAGTATCAAAATCATTTCAGGTTTTAACAGATACATTACATATGTGGTAGAAGAGTGGAGCTTTCAATTTCGGTATTAAAAGATTGTAAACATTTTTTGTTTAGTTTTGAAAAACTGTAATTTTCCCATTATTCACTTAAATGCAGCAAGTTAAGCTCTACTGTCATGCACTCTAACTTCTCTAATAATCAGAATTAGGGATCACTAAATACATGCATGCATCCCACCAGATAAAAAGCTTTGTATTTATTCAAACTTGTATTGACTCAAAAGGTCCTGTATTTCTGTGTTGCCATATATTTTTTTTCTTTTTTATTATTTATTAGCTATTTTTTATAAATGTATACATGAACGTGTACATAGTCTACATGAATACAAGGTTACTGACAAAAGAATATGTAGTAAGAAATAAAACACTATGTAGAACATTAATGAACAGGTCTTTACAGTTTAAATTGTTTGTTTTAAATAGTATTGAGTACAATCACATCTCTACTGTCACCAAAATTAGGCATTTTGCCTGAGCTTATGAATGATAAAGTAAACGGTTTATAATTCATGCATTTGTATGCTTTCCAGATCAAATAATGTTTATGCAATAAATTATGACATTCATCGGTATATTTGGCAAAGCACGTGTGTTTTAGCTTTGTATATGTTATTGTTTATTTAACTTTATTAGTAGTTAAATGTCGAATACATGTTTAATAAGCCAGAGCATTTTCCATACAATATCATTCAGAAAGTCTTTTGTACCGACGCACATTTTTTTTAGAATCTCTGCCAATCGATAAATGACCTAGTAACGTCTGTGGAATTGCTGTCCTCAACGGAAGTGTATATCATCCTGTTTATGCGGGCGTATTTGACGATCCACTGTGAAGAGCTGTGTAGGGTTGTGTAAGAGTCCCGTCACTTTCAACAAGGCAGAGACCGTTAACGATGATCTTCTGCAAGGATCTGCGTGTAAATTCCTGAGATGTTACTAACTAAATGCACGTTTAGGCTCAGACAGGGAGTCCTGTGAATCTCAGGTGAGCTGCTACTGCGTCACTACACGTTGCATCAGAGTGTGGTTAAGCATTTCAAACTGTCCCAGAAATGGAAGAGACAGAACAGGTTTACAGCCATTTCGAAACACATTTACAGCCATTCCTGCGGTTTGGTGCATTCTGAATGACTCGCCAAGAAAAAAAGAAGAAGAAGCAGCTAAAGTTCTCCTCCCTCGTTTTCATAATAATGACATTATTAGTATTACAAACTACCATTGATTCTCAAACGATGCCGCTTGATTCTCGAACTATGACAAGGCAAGAGATTTTCGCATGTGCTTTCCGCTTAATTCAGTTGAAACACGGTGAAACTTGGAATTCAGATATCAGGGTAAAACTCACAATAACAAACTCCTCAAAATATCAGAAAATGAAAAATAAAACGTTTTATAATATATAATTTATAATATATCTTCATTAAATTATATGTAAACTTTATTATACCTAAATGTTTACATGTTTGCATCCATAAAGCCTAAATACGAAAATATGATATAATCAAGTTAAAAAACAGTGCGGATTTTTTTTTGGACATAGGTTCTAACACCCTGTTCTACCACACCACCGTCATTCATATGCCTGTGTGTTTTGTTTTGTTTTTTCTGTTGAACTTCCTCCCTGTCTGATTCATCCTGGATCCCCAGTCGTGCTCGGAATTGCTATGCTTGCTCTGTGGTTTGACCTGGTGTGTCTTCGTTTCAACCAGCTCTCCGAATGAATCCCTCCAAGTCGTTTGACTGCAAGGCCTTCACGAAGTACTGATTTATTCTGTTCCAGTGAATCATTTATTCAGTACCATAGAAAACACACAAAACATATCAACAAAAAAAAAAAAAAACTAAAAATGTTTTAAAAACCCACTTTGGGACTTTCATTAATGAAAAAAAAACATATTACCTTGCTTACTGACTTACATCACTTTGCAATGTAAAATAATTCAAACTTGTTGTTCAGTTCAAGCTTAGAGTTAGTCAGTGATGGAAAGAAATTCAGTACTGTACAGATACAATCAGCAAATTTACAGTAATTTCTTTCAGGGTGAACATAGGAAATCTAAAACAATGTAAAAGTTATAATGTTAAAAAAAAAGTCTTGAGGTCTCACAGACAAGAAATGCTTTGAACTCTCATTAAGTTAATTCCCACAAAGTGCATTGATCTTTTAAGTCCAATATATAAAACATCATACAGAAGCAGAAGTGGGATTTCTGGAGTGTCTGGACACCACTGTTCTGGACATTTGTGGAGTCAGACACCCTCATACATGTAAGAACGTGACAAATCAGACTCCTTCAGTCTTCAGCATGTCAACAGTAGATGTCTTGTCCTCCGGGAGGCGCAGGCTGTTACTACTCTCTGGGCTAGAGCTGGTAGCCCGCGTGTTGGCCTTGGATGACCTCTGTCGACGAGTGCCCGTATACACACAGTGCAGCAGGTTCTTGATGGTGGTCCACATCTCCTCATCCTTGTAGGAGTAGATGATGGGATTCATGACTGAATTGAGAACTGCCAAAAGGAGAAGCCAGCGCTTGAACTTCAATACATTGCATTTCTCACAATTTAAGCCATCCAAGAGCAGCACCACCAGACCAGGGGTCCAGCAGACCACAAAGGCTCCTACAAAAGGCATAGAAACACAAATATTTTAGAGTGTGAGAGATGAACATCTTCATGTTTTCTGTGAAAAACAGAGTACGCAAGACTGTACGTTTAGCTTAAACATATTTTCGCCACAGTGTGTGCCCCCGAGACAATTCAGCACATAACAATGGAATGCAAGATGAGGCTTAGTGTAGATGGAACACCATAACCAAGTGTCTAAGCATAGTATATAGAAACATCTGTGTGCCGAGTATGGGCTGGAAGTTCCAAGATCAAAGTAGGACAGACCCCTGAAGGTGATGGAAAGTGACCAAGCTCCTGTGGGACTTCCAAAAAGGGACTGACAATATGATGGTTAACCAATTGGACATATTGGTGATGGACCAGCAGCAGAAGAGGGCTGTAGTGATAGATGTAGCTGTAGTGATTTGATTAACATGCCATTGTTACGATTAAAAACATTCAGTCAGGTGTACCAGTTCAGTACTTTTTACTGGTACTGAATAGTGTTTTTTGCTTACTTGTAAACACATGGTCTCTCAGCCTGATATATTCACCTTTAACTGCAACTTCACCCAAGTATGCAAAAAAATAAAATAAAAAGTGGACTCAATGAATTTTTTAGCTGCTTCTGCTGACTCCTCACATTCCAACAAGAATGGTATGTGACGTAGCATTTTAAGGAAACAGGCAGATACTTCAAATGGCAGCAGTGTAACTGATTGGACCATGAAGTGTATTTAAAAGTCAAATGTGTTCTGAACAAACTTCTCTCCAACCAATTCCACCTAAAGCCAAATGGAAGTTATCCTTGGCCTACATGTAGAAAAATTTTATCTAAAGCACTGGTGCGTACCACTGGTGAGTACCACTTTAAGTGTCTTATCTATATTAACCTTGGGTCATATTTTTCTCAGTGCCTGTTATAACAATGATTCTACCCTTATATGTTCAGGAAGATATCACTGCTAGGAAAAGGTATGGGTAGAATGATTGAATAGCGGCAAAACTCTCTCTTCGGTTGAACAAGTGCACCCCGAGCACTATAAAGATGACATGAAATCCTGTTTCAAGGCAGCCACTGAACAAGCTCTGACAAACACGAAGGATAGGCAGATGGCATGTAAGGGCTTGTCACCTACCAGAGTTCTTGAACACAGTATGACAACAAAGAAGAACTGTTTTCATTCTGTTTTCAGCAGCTAAAAGTAGAATACTCCTCACAATATAGTAACACTCAAACCATGGATGAAAGATGAATGTGTTTAGTTAGCCATAGTGCCAGTCAGTAGAAATAGCCAGAAACATTTTATAACAAAACCCCATCAAAAGGGGATTCCTTTGTGGCTGGCATGTTCCTCCACATAAACGTGCAAGCAACCCCTCTAATCTTATTATAAAACATCTGGAGGAAAAGGCAAGGCATGTTTTGCACATGGGACTATTGAGTTTTAAAGCTTTTGCCTACTCTTTCATTGTACCCAATGTTTTTGTGGCAACACAGAGGTCCAAAATGACAGAAAATATTAAAATGTTAATGCAGACGACTTGATATTTCATAAACGCCCATAAATCAATAGGCTTAATGGGGCCTACTTATAAAATGTATACATACATATATACTTTGTCTGATTAAAATGAAAAAAGTAATTAACCATGAAAAACAAAGTTTTACAAATATGAAGAGCCCAAAGAAAAAGCCTCCTTTCCTCATGGGTCATCACTGAGAAGGTTTATCACTGGACTATTTCAAATATGTTCAGGGATGTATAACAATGACAAAACAGTTTTTCAGATGCATTCTACTTTTGACTTCATAGGTTTCCATTCTAGCACATTATGAGAGTTTCACTCCAAAATGGAGACATACAACAGATTAATGTAACCTTTATCTGTGTGAGAGGCACAAAAAATGGAATGTGGAATGGTGCTCATAATCAGACAGCTCTTGTTATCTCTAGCTGACGTGCATCTCGTAACTCCTGATCTTTAAACTCCAGTGTAAGTTCACTGCACAACAATGTATCGGTATTATCCTGTACCTCAATGAAACATTCTCAGCACCTTCCAAAATAAAGATAAAAGCTCTCCTCACAAAGGTAAAGGACAATACAATAGAGGTAGGGCAATCACGTACGTGAGAAATTGCCCCCCTCCTCCCCCCAATGAGGCTGTGGAATCAAAACACATCAGATAAAGACTCTTTCTGCAGAAGCTACAAGTCATTCAAGTAGCCAGTTCAGTTCAGGCTGTGCAAAGACCATCATGGTGCAAGATAATTATACAGGCCTTGGAAAGACTAATCTGATAGGAAGAAGATGGGGGGAAAAAAAGGCCAAACAAAAAGAACCAAAAGAAGTTCACTCGTAAACTTCTGCCTACAAGAAAGCTGAAATACAGGGCTGAATCTGACATCAGGCTAAACCATAAAGTAAATATCCTGCCAAGAATAAGCTGCTTATCTTGTCTGGTGAGTACACGATTCACACTGAGGGCTGCAGCAACACCACTCATTTTAATTCTCCCAACAAAGCCCAGTAGTGGAATACTGATAGGACAAGACCTTCTCTCAACTCGCTTAGATTTAGCACCTAATCTAGGGGGAAAAAAAGGGAAAAAAAACATGAATGATAACAGCCTTCCGGTCAAATCCTGTCCAGCTTCATACTCAGTAGCAAGATCTAAGGGACTGCCATTTAACTGTTCAATAAGTATAAATAAATAAATTTACAAACATAGACTTGGCTTCAGTGTATTTAAACATGATGTGATTAGGCTCTGTAGTAAGAAAATGTTAAAACACTGTATTTAAAATACTTGAGAAATGTGTGAACTAGCTGAACAGTACCACGTTTTGAGTGAGTGAGCATATGTAATACATACATCCTGTAACTGACACAGAATTTAAGCAACTGGAGAGTCATGTCTTCTTCTAGGATTAATGACTCACAATAGCTAATACATAATATCACATTGTGGAATGCATGTGGGAGTAAGTGTCTACTTTTCAGAGGTCAGTGTAAAGTCAGAGAGAAAATAGGAATAGAGAATCAGAAAGGATAGCACCTTAATATCTCTGTTTCTCCTAAAAAGAAAAGATATGGAGGAAAAAATTGAGACTTGGATCTCTTGCCTCTTTTTTGTTCAGATCAAAAATACCATATATGGTTTTGTTAAGTTTCAACAAAGATCTTATCCGTCACATAATGTGTGCCAAGATGCCAAAATGCATGTGCACATTTAAAAAAAAAAAAAGAATGCAATGCAAACAATTACTTTTTTGTTGTGATTAGGCTTAACTATCTTAAACAGCTAGTTAGCATAGCTACAAACATTAGCCCACCATCGTGGGCTTAACCTAAAAATATTGACTCTTGTCTGTTCTGAAGATGTAACTTATGTCTTTATACCTATTAAAGTTAGCTAATTCCCAGGTTGGAAAAGATGAAATATACTTTATCGTCCCCTCAGAGAACGTTTTCTTGGACCCAGCACAGCTGCAACAATAATACACAATTGTGCAAAAACATTTCAAACATATAAAAATGTATACATATACAGTTTCAGCAATTTAAAGAAAATTTAGGATTAAATAACAGAGCCTACAAACATAACAGCCACCATATTGCATATTGTCCACTGTGGTGTCTAGACCCACAGTATTGCCCAGTATGGCATAATTCCTTAGACCTGGACAGTAACTAGATAGAGTTTGGCAGCTTTTTAAACATAATTAAAAAATTGAAGACATGATACACTGGTCAATATTTTATCCTATTCGATTAAACTAGCTAGCCTACCTGTCATAATGCAGTTGCTTAACTGTAACAGTATGTAGGTTGTTTAGCGGTGCTTTTGGGTCATCCAGATTGTAATGATTCCCCCCTTCTAGATAGATAGAGACAGCTAGATTGGATAGACAGAAGATAGATCGGAAAGATAGAGACAGCTGCCTAGTGTCCTAGATCATGGAAGAAAGCTAAAGGCAGAGCATCTGCTTGGGTAAGATCTGCAAATTGTGTGTAGCTTTTTCAAGAGAAATCAACTTCACCCAAGATTTAAGATGAAAGACAACCAAGCCTTGCACAGAATGAGAAGTTTTGTGCAGGCTACTAGGTCAAGTACATAACAGTTTTATCCAACTGTGTTACAATCCCTAGAGTAACTGGATAATTAAATATTGCTAAAAGATGATATATGTATCCTCTCTTGTATCTCACAGAATGCTATTTCTATCTGTTCTAGACTCCTATTGCAGCTCTACTGGAATAGTGTATTATTTACCTCATTAATATTGTGTCTGGTTTTGTCCAGTGTTTTTCCTAACAACTTTTAGAAACATCTTTGACAACGTTAATGCTTAAATTTGAGATTTGCCTTTGTATCTCCTGAACAACTTTTGAGCAATAAAATTTCTCTCTGAGAGGAGCTTACCCAATACGACCATCACAGTTTTAATAAGCTTGATTGGAGTCCTCTTGCGATTTATAGATCCACTTGTATGGGCTTTTAAGACAGTTGTTTTCTTCCTTACATAGATATATATCCTTAGATATATGGAGACCATTATCAGGAAAATAGCCAGGTTGGAAACAGACCAGAAGATTAGGTAGCTCCTAGTGAAAATAGGTGCTAGTGTGGAGCACAACTCTAAACTGCAGATGCAGTTCCAGCCCATACTAGGCACTGCTCCCATGAATATGGAAATGGCCCAAACCAGCGCAATCAAGAGGGTAACCCGCCACTTATTGAGGTCACTGTGAATCTTCCAGTTCATGACGGAGATATAGCGTTCCAGAGCAATCACCAGGAGATTGGCGAGGGAGGCAGAGAGGCTTGTGTCCAGCAAGCCTTGACGAAGAAAGTATCTCTGCACAGTCAGTGTTGGGGATACTGAGGGACCCGTGTTGAACATGAGATACACATACGCAATTCCAGCCAGGAAGTCAGAGGCAGCCAGGTTAGCCAGGAGATAGTAGAAAGGGTAGTGAAACCGCCTGTTCGTGATGACAGCTGCAATAACCATGGCGTTGGCCACCAGGATGAACAAGCAGAAGATGGAGCCAACACACTGGACCAGGATGAGCTGAGTGGAATCCCAGCCGTCACTGACTTGGTGGCTGTTATTGTAGAAAAAGCCCATAGGCTTGCCATAGTAGCACTTGTTTTGATTATCCATCTCGTGCAGAATAAACTACTGTTGAAAGAATAAAAAGCCTAATTACATATCCAGTGACTAAAAAACATAAGCGTTTACTGGCTGAAAATTAACAAACAAACAAAAAAATCAAAATGGACCAGTATGGAATAACCGGTACAGAAAGACTGTGCGTAAAAAAACAACATCTGATAACGATTTTAGTGTAGCCTAACGTTAGTCGACTGACATTATTAATGTACATCCAAATCACATGAACAAGAGCTTATTTAAGTGGGGTGAAAATCTTATCGAAAGTTCAAATGCCCAGAACAGCGTTTGACTGAAACTGAGCTCTATGGGTCTAATTTTCCTATTCCGATCCATAGCCGACCAAGTATATTATAAATGCAACTCCAAAAGACAAGCCACAATATTTCAAAACTACGGTATCACAAATCTATAGCAATACAATTTAAAAACCCATAAAGCGCACACACGTTTCGTGCAACTCTCAAAGCTTTTACTTACCAAGAGAAAAACTCAGGCTGCTTCAAGTGATTTGTGGCATTTGTTCATGAAAGTCGACGTAGGCCATTCCATGAGCTTTTCATTGTTAAACTTCTCTCAGTTCACGACTAAACCGAGAGATCACAAAGCAGCTGCGCCTATAGGTACGGCTGAGTTAGTTTCAGGGCACTAGGCTAGTTTGGGCGGTCTGGAGGGTGGTGTATTATCTGTACGTGCGTAAGGTCTTTATGGGTGTGGATAGCTATTACGCCCTTTTCGCTACGCAATATGCTGTGTCTTTTCGTTCACTCAGTTGCACAGATACAGTTGCGATATCAGATCAGAATATGGTTTAAATATAGTTGAGGACCTTAACTAAAAATGATCAGTTACCAACAAAGGGTGCTTAGGTAGTACAAAGTTTGCGTAGATTGTGCCGTTTTTGCTGAGAGCTTGTAGAAATCCAACGTAAATCCAATCACTTTTACGTAACACTGAACTACGTAATTACGAGCATCGAGATGATATCAGGAGTAGGTGAATGTACAAGGGTATACAACAGGCTTTATACAGTTTTTTTTTTTGGTCATAAGAAGTTTCACTTCTAAAGGCAGTTTTCTAATGGAAGTGAAACATATCACACTGCACTGCACTCTTGGTAGCATGAAAATGAAAGCTTAGTGATTTTCTATCCATAGTAACTAGTATCCCATTTGTGTTAAAACGTTTTAGATATGTAATTGCTGATAAGGCTATTGTGTTGAAAATAAAAGCTAACAAAAACTGTTAAATGCTCTTAAATGCAAAGAACTATTTAACATCTAAAATCATGAGATGTTTCAAGTAAAACCTGTCCCTATTCGTTTACTTGTCTTCAGATTTGTTCATTGCACTATTAAGTTAATCCACATATCCTGGCAACTGACAAAAAGTTTTCTTCAAGATGATACTTTCTTCTCAACTGATGTTGGACATTTATCATAAATTATGCATTACATCCTCAATGCATTTTACAAATGCAACATTAATTATGCATTGCAGCCTCAATATATTTACCCAGTGCATCATTTATTATACATTAATGATGCATTTGGAAATGCAAAAAGTTACCAATTAAATAATGTCATTGAATACATTTCCAATCACCATTTAACATGTGACAGGGATAATATTGCACACATTAAGATCCATTAGACATTTCCTCTGCTTACACTCTGACAGCAAAGGTTTATCTTCTGAAGCCTCAATTATATTGTAGCCCACTTCATTAGTTCTTAGTGATTTAGTCATTCTTTTAGCTAGACGTCATGTTCCTGTGCTTCATATACAAGTGAATTAGAAAAGATTCTTTCCTTATGTGGAGTAAATGTTTGTATACAATATGCACAAAATAAAACAATGATACAAAACTAACTATTTTGTAAAGCCATAAAGAATGTGCGATCACACTTTATGACACAGAACACAGCCTTTTGGATAATTTCTCCATCCTCAGGTGGAATCTGTAATTGATGTTAGCTGATGAGAACAGTGGTATCATCTTTGGGAACTCTGCAAAGACAGACAATATACAAATGTAAGAAATTTAAACTGGCTTCTTGAATCTCGAATAAATCTAGAGGATGATAAGAGTTATAATTTGTGGTGATGCCAGTACTTTACATGTCTCAACCCCAAGCCATATCTCAACAAGGGCCTACAGACATTTGAGTTCCCAGTATTTCTCGTTATAAATCTCACCAGTCTTGAAAAGGTTCTGGCTCTACAGATGCTCCAGTTTTATAGTCAGACTATCCCTGTGAAGGATGCAAATTTATTCATTCATATTCACTCATTGGATACTATTTACCCACATAAATAGTATCCGATACTTACCAATCAGGTTTCAAAGTTGGATCAAATGTCATTAGTCCTGCTTTGTTTGTTACTAATAATATTATACACTTTCAATATGCATACTTTTCACTCACTTACTAAAGTCATCTAAGATCCTTGCCTTTGTGCTGGTTGTTTTCCATCACTCATATTTTAGCTTTCAGACAACTTCTCAGAGAAAACATTTTGCATAGTCTGAATATATAAAACATAATGGTTTTTACTCTGTGATTTTCACTGTCTTGTTCTCTGTAAAGGACTTCACTGTAAATACGTTTTATTTTCAGGTATTAAATCATTCTGTAAAGAAAAGGAAGCACTACTAGCTAAAAAATAACATGAGGCATAGAAAAAGGTAGAATCAAGAATCAGAGGAATTATGCAAATCATTAATTATATTAATCATTTAAAAGAATGATACCATAAACTAACAATATTGTTTTTATTTATCTACAGTAATTGGGAAATGACCAATAAATGGCTGAAACTACCAGGAGAGCAAAACCCATAACTAAAGGAATGGAAAAATGATTAAGTGAAAAAATGGATACAAATCTTCTGGTTTCTTAAATCAGTTTCCATAGAAAGCATGCTAACGATAATATTGTTGATATGGGATACAAGTGTCACTTATTGCAAAAATATTGCAATTGATCTAACCACAGATGATGAATATCTGTCTATGGCCCAAATTAGGAATTAAAAACATTTTTATGGCCTGTTCAAATCTACCCAACATCCTGTTGTCTTGTCTCTTGGTGGATAAGTGGCTTTTATATAGGACTTATACACAACATCAAATTATGGTTGGATTTTCACTGATACTCCATACAGATAAAGGCTGCAAACTGGACAAGGACAAAGCAAAAAAAAAAAAAAACCCTGAGCATTGTTCCTTTTGGGATGCCAGCCAGGCCTCCGTATGGGGAAGAGTCATAAAAATGATTTTCTTTCTTAATGAAAAAATCTACATTTACACTAGATCTGTCAAAGACCTTCCTGTACTGTAGGCTGCAGTATAAATAGCAGTGTGTTCCATGGTATAGTAAAACAGGATTCAAAACAAACAAATAATCAAAAACTGTTGCTCATCTGAGAAACTGCCTTAATATGGGCTGTCACAACTTATTGACTACGTACATTTGAAATACATTTGACCCTAAAATGACATAAAATTATATACATTCTTTAGTATCCACAAATTTTTGTTTTTAAACCATGTGCTGGCACTCCCAGGCAAAAGAGCGTGAGACGGAGCACACTCTTTTGTCTATTTTTACAGAGACTAAAAAGTTCTGCTCAAGGAGAACGCTTTGTTTGTCTCTGCTTTTGCCTGCTTATCACAAAAGCAGTACATAGCCAAGGGGAAGCCTTCTAGAATTTCTTCTTTTTTTCTCCCCCTTAGACTAACCCTATATTTCTCTGTAATCAGCACATAGCAGGGTGTGTCCACCCCTTTCTCCCACCACTAGTTTCATGTCTTATGCCACAGTGGCCTAACCTCAGCGCTGAGGAGAAGGCTGGAGCCTGCTGTCTGATGCCAGAGATTGTGTACCTTCTACAGCAGCACAGCATGACAGAGGGGGAGACCATATCGGCGTGGGCGCAGTTCTCCATGCTGCATGCATCCTCCTCCCCCTCAGGGATAGGGGAACCTTTCCCCACCCTCAGGAACAGCTGCAGCTCGGTTATGGGGAAGCCAGTCTTCTGGTAACGCTAGCCCACATGGGAGAGGAAAAGTTAAGTAATATGAGGGTAGGCACGAGTTAAAAGCTGGAGTCAGATAAAAGCTTTTCCTTCAAATGGACTAAAGTGGTGATCATTTGTTGATGACTTACAGTCCGCATGGAGCATATGGGCTTTGTATTCACGAGTTAAAAGGTGTGGCCTGACACTAAGGGTCATTTTACACTCAAAAATCTATAACCCAAAGCAAGACACAGAGCTACTTAAATTCATAATAAACATTTTTGCTTTCATCGGTTAACCAAATATTTGATGTGGTTTTAGAGCACTCTGCTTCCTACTTTGGTCTGGTCTGTTGGAGCAATCTTGTTTGTATTATTTCACATATTATGAAATGAAATTAATGAAATATTTATGCTCATTCTGGGCTCGGATACACAAGTAGACATGAAACCTGTTTTTAAACTTGTCTCTTAACTGAGAACTGAAACCTAACAATATCTCATGGATTGAATGCCAACCCCTGAAAATGAGCTAACGTTAGCCCACAGGGCATGATGTACCTCTGCTTGCACTGGATGACACTGTGATTATGGTGAGCTGTGGAAGTTACCTTGATGGTATCGTAAGCATCCGTGATGAGGGCTATGAAGAGACTGAGCACCATGTAGATGAAAAGAGATATGAAGGTGTAGAGGTAGACGCGGCTAAACAGCCAAACCAGCGTGTTCTTCTGCTGGAATTCGGCGAATGTCGGAAACATGTCATCGCCATTCACAAGGGAGAAGAGACACTCAGCGACACGACTCAGACCTTCAAACTGGCCCCAACATGCAGCAAATCCAACCAGGCCAGGTAGAAATGAAGGAAAAGTGTACAATTAGCTGAGCATTTCGTCTTTGTGTACATATATGTGTGTGTTTGGGTGTGATGACCAACAGAAATGGGAGATCTTTTATGAGGCTGAAAGGCTCGAAGCTTAGGGCCAACCGAGAAACAGAAGTTCATTGTCATGCATATACCACTTAAGAGTTGAGCGCAGAGAAATTCATCTTTGTACAAATACTGTCATCTTATGGTCACATGAAAATAATGCAGACTGTGCAAAACCTGGAGTGCCAGGAAATAAGCATTAAGACTTCTCTTCTCATATTACAGCCTTGAGACCAAGCAATGCGGATGTTATTCTAAAGACTGAGTTTACACCTGGCCTTTATATGTTTAACTTCTGTGGTCTATGGCACACTGTTTTACCTTTTCGTGGTAGGGCCCCAAAACAATCCAACCACAGAACGTGTAGCCCAGGTAGATCATTCCTGCACAGCAACAGAAACGCAGAACCTTGGGCAGGGCTGCTTGCATGGTGAGGATGAGAACCTACACCAGGAGACAACACTTGACTTTACTACACGCCTTAATAAGCCACCAAATGCAAATACTGTCCTAATAAAACAGGCATGTGACCACAACAGAAAATAAATTAATTAATTAAAAAACACCAAAACATTGTCTCATGTACATGCTAAAGAAAACGCATGAAATGTTACAGTGATATGAAAAACGTTCTCATTTGTACTGCTGAATGAACACGCTATTTCAGAGCACAGGGTCATATATACCCAGTCATATGAGTAATGTGTGCTTACTCACATTGTACTTCTGGAAGTACCCCAAATATCTAATGACACCAACCCACACCATGAGTGTGGATGTTCCCAGAAAGATGCTACACACATCGTAGCTGGTCAGGCTCTGTGGAGAGGGAGAAAGGGAATAAATTAATCGAACTAACAAAGGTGAAAAGCTCCTTGTTCTTCAGTGCTGAAGAAAAAAAAAAAAGTCAGTGAGCTATGGCAATAAAATAAACTAAACATTCCATTGTAAAATCTGTTTGCTTGAAAAGCCCAAAGTCCAAAAGGTAACATTCTTACACTTTGCATCAATAAACAGCCTCTTGCAGTATCATCATACTGAATATCCTATATTTGTTCAAGGAGTGGTTTGGTGAACAACAGGCAGTCAGCCATTGTGATTAAGCAACTATGTTTAACTACTTGCATTTATATGCATTTCCTTAAATAAACTATATGGCCAAAAGTGCTTGGACACGGTGGGCCATGGGTATATAATTTCTCCCTTCCTGCTGGAAGGTGAAAGGGCCATATCCAAACTGCACCCACTGTACAGTTCTTTTGCTCATTCTTCTTCCGGAGGCAGTTCGAAACTCCCCAGTAAGTGATGCAACAGAGGACAGGCGGATGTCACATGCTGCACACGCTTCGGCCCTCCGTGGCTCCGCCCCGCGGGTTTGTGTAGTGTGTCGCTTTGTTCCTGACCTGTCGTTGCTCCAATTCCATTTTACAATAACAGACCATGGCAGAAAATTCACTAACTGACCTGTGGCAAAAGAGGCATCCTATCTCATGTGCAGTCACTGAGCTCATCGGTGTATCCCATTCCACTATCATTGTTTATCTGGGGAGTTTTCATGACTATGTCCTTGATTTTATACACTTCTTAGCAATGTATGTTGCAGAAATGATTGAACTCAGTAATTATGACTGTTAGGCACAGACTTTTGACCATATAATACATATTAAATGGTTGGTCACATCGTGTATAAGAAACAGTTATTTATTATAACATTTTAAAACAATGTGAGAAACATTCATCTTCTGGTGAAATAAATGTGCGAAAACATCATATAAATAAGAAAAATGTTAAATATGATGTACAGTATACAGTATTATAAATGTGAACCAAAATGCCTATTTTGCTATTCTACTATCATAAATATTTATAAATGTAACCCTATTTCACAGTATAGTTAATTATATTTACTCTGAAAAGTTCAAAAGTTCAGTTACTTGCTATATTTTTTATATTTACCTTTGCTTGTATTTCCATCTTCAGGATTGATCCTGTGATTGCCATAACATCACTGATGATTACCAAAATATACCAGCCATTTAGAAATTCTCTTTGGTCATCCTCACATACTTTATGGTTATAATTTTTGAGACAGAACTTGGAGAATCTCTGCAAAAGAATTATTTTATCAGACTTCTCCTGAAATTACAACGACAGGTGCAACATTAATCATAATAATCAACAAAGAAGAGAAAAAGCACCACATATAAAAATCATACACTTCTGTAATGCATGCTCTGTGTATGCACTTTTTGCCTGTGATTATTAGTTTACCTGAAGTAGTCTAATTGCAAGAAAAATAGAGCGAATGCAGAGTACTGCGGACGTCAAACACACTACAATAACAAATCCATCAAATATCAGAAGGTAGTGAGTGTTCTTCTGAGCTACAACAAAGACACGGCACATTAGGCACATTAGTTGCTGTCATTCATGCTATTAGTTAAGTTAAAAATAAAATTTGACATGTATTTTGGTTTTTCAACTGTAGACCTACTGAATAACAGCAGCAAATTTATGTGAACAAGCTGTGAGCCCATGTAAATGCAACTTACAGATTCTACTTAACATGACTTAATATTTCTTATAGCGTTTGGTTAAGTTTACAGTACTTTAACAACATCAAAAGTATGTTCTGCTTATCATTTTGCTGTCCTGTACATTAACAAGGCAAATAAAATTGAATAATATATTTAGCCTTTTTTGAGGTTGTAATTGTTTATTCCTTATTGATTAAACTATTAACTACTTCATGAGAATCACCATAAGAAAAAAGATTGCTTTGTTATGTCAACAAAAGTTAGTCATTACTTAATATATAAGTCAGCAATATTACTTCTCATACCAGTTCCGGAAATTTTCCAGTTCTTGCATGTGCTACTAACTGCATCGATATCTAGCACAATTTTCATTTTTCCACTGTGGCACTGATTGTCAAACGTAACCTGAAGAAAAGAAATATGATGGACTTATAATTCGCTCTCTGAATGTATACCTACATACTTATTAATATAATAACCCATATTCTAAAGTTAAACACGTCTTACCGTCACAACAAAAGTATAACAATCAGGCAGTTCGTGTGAGCGGACAGTTTGAAGATTGATTCCTTTAAGTGGGAATGAGATCTCTATATTGACTAGCCTGCATTCGACAAGGAGTACAAAGGACCTAAGTAACTAATAGATATTAATAAACACAGAAAACATTTTTGGTTATTCATACCTGTAAAAGTCTAGCTCAAAAAATGAGGCATTGTCTGTTTTCCATGTTGTAGAAAAACTGGGATCCAGAGTTAAGCACACTGAATAAAGAGAAAATATTATTTGGTTATTATTATCTGGTTATTATTTATTGAATTATTGAATTTCTCAAAAATGAAAAGTTTCAGTCAGATAAATCTGGATTTAGTTATTTCAAGATTATCTGAATGGAGATTATGCAGTGACAAAGGTTTTTCTTCATAAATGAAAAATGTAGTCAGGCCTTTATCAAGCTTTTTCTCATAATAGGAGTTTTCTCAGAAAGGAGCCCCAACCCTACAAAAACACACAAACAAAACAAAAAAACACCACCACCACAAACACACAAGTGGTGTGAAGGTGCAAAAATTAATAACCTGTCTCAGTGTGGGCATCAATATCATAATATTCATCCGATGGCTCCACACTGCCCCGTCTGTAATACTCTTTACAGATGACCAATGGAAGAGGCTTTCCATCATCCTCAGCGTAGCTAATAGGGCCCACAGATAACTGGCCTATCTGAAAATACTGCAAGCCAGATTAATGAATTTATGTTCTCTTACAAATGACAAACTGACTTTGGTAAACAATTTGGTAAAAGCACAAATTAAGCATATAAGCAGTGCCTCATGATTCATACATTATAAACATATTAAATAGAATAAAACAATTATGAAAAATGACAGAATTGGCATTATATGACAAAAAAATATTAACTTAAAAAACAAAACGGACCTGATCTATGACATAATATATACTGTCATAGACACTCTTCTTGGTGAACACAGCCATACTGTAGTCATCATCATCTATGCCACTATAGCCCTTCAGAAACAAATTCTTGAAGGCCATCAAATTCTCTTCTTTGTAGGACACCACGAGCTGATTGTTAAGCCCAAAGAGAACAAGCTTGAAAAACAAAAAAGACAGACATAGGTCACCATTCTGCACTTGACAGCGATGCTATACAGCGACAACGCTGATCAAGGGAAAAACTTTCAACAGTATAGCTTTAACGTGTTGCATTCTGTGGAGGTATTTAAAGTATTCAGTACATCGTAAGGATTATCTTCATACCTGTGTAGTAATCATGACTATTTTTAAAATCTGCACCATTAACTTCCACGGTATTTGTCGTCGAGCTTTGTATTTCTCGCAAGGGCTCATGAAGTAATATCTCAGGTCATCTCTTAGCGTTTCCTCCGCTCTCCGGTCAGTAGTTATGGACATGGTGTTGCTACACCGAAACAGACATCCAGCAGCCGTTTAGCAGGTTAGGAACGA
>JAOXYF010000025.1:1759977-1794781 GCA_028565775.1 Sternarchorhynchus goeldii
TTAGATGGGCTCTGCTTGGCTATACGGTCAAGTTCACTGATTAGAATGAGGCCTCTGAGCATAGATTACACTTGCTGATCACAATAACAAGCATAAAACAAAAAATATTTATATATTAAGTTTTACTTGTACCCGTTTGGGGATCTTGGGAAGGCGCTACTGTCCGCCCCGCTCCGGTTGCCGTTCACGCCGAAGTTAGCGAAGGAGTGTGACATGGCCGCCGCTTCTCCGCTCTTTTTCTCCTTGTCGGCCAGGCCGTGCGACAAGCCGTCCAGGGCCGGGTTGAGCGAGCGAGACATGTACGTGTCGGCCGACTGCGGGCGCCTGAGCGGCGAGGTCGGGCACGGCGAGAGGCGGGCCAGCAGCGGCGCAAGCAGGTCAGCACCCCCGGGGCGCGCCGGCTTGGCCAGCCGGTCCACGTGCACGTGGAGCGTCTTCTGCTCGAAGGCGCACGCGAACGCCTCGGCCGGCAGGTTCTGCAGCCACGACAGCACGCTGAGATCGGGCTGGTCGCAGCCGGCACCGCTCAGCACGTCGGCGGCCAGCAACGCCTCGGCCTGGGCGATCTCCTCGCCCGTGGCACGGCTCTGGCAGAACTCCACGCAACACTCGTACAGCACGCCTTTGACCAGCAGCTGGAAGAGGCGGTCACCGCTGGCGCGAAAGCCCGCCTCGCTCAGCTTGCGGTCGGCCGGGACGAACTCGGCGACCATGGAGCACGCCTCCTCGAAGCAGTGCACACGCGCTGTGCTTGGGTTCCACTCGCGGAAGTCGGCGTGGTGCGTGAGGCGTGGCAGCGTGAGGAGCAGGCACAGCTTGCTGTAGGCCTCCTTGGACGGGCTGAACTCCTCCAGAGCGTGCAGGGACTTCACCGCCTCCTGCATGGTTAGCTCCAGCTGGGGCAGGATGGACAGAACAGTGAATTACACTAATGTGTAACACTTCTATATTATCTACATATCTATGATATGATGTGATGTGTTTAGCCCCCCCCAATTCACATAAACACATTCACATATGCATGCATTCATGTGTGTACGAACACACATTCAGACAAACAAACTCACATTATGAGGATCCTCTGTTGCAGATATGGCATTATTCACACAAAGAGCTTCCAGAAATTTCTGTTTGAGAATTATGTAACGAAACCTTTGGGGGCAAAGAAGACATCAATAAACCACATAAACTGTTGGAACACAGAGTAGCATGGGGGTGCTTAGACCAGCAGAAGCAGTGTACAGGCCAAATTTTATTGCTTCACCTCCTCCTGTCAAATTTGTCCATGCATTCCAAAGGCTGAATGAACTGAAGAACTTCATCCCACTGGCCATCTAATATCAGTTGCCTTGGAAAGAATAATAATTAAAAATTGACCATACGCAAATGAAGTACTCACACACGAGCATTTGTCACCCTTTTCAAGTAGTACCCACCTCAGGAAGAGCATATCATCCGAGTAGAGACCATTGATGACACCACTCTCTTTCTCCAGAGCCAACATGCTGATGTGAAGCTTTCGGGAGTTCAGAAAATCCAAGATCAGTTTGAGGATCTCTGCCTCTTTGATGTCAATAGTCTCTTCCGCAGTCATGGTGTTATATTCCTGCAGAATTCCGTAAGTACAATATTGGTGAAAATATACCCAACATACGACCTAGCTAGTATGAGTCCAGTATACATAGCACAGGATGGTATTCGTTTTGTTGGCAAGCTTGGTACATTTGATTAGAGAGGTGGTTCGACTGAAGATGGCGTTCATCATAAGCTTTGATTCTCCAGTCCAAATGTCGAATACTAAACTCGACTGACCAAACGCTCAGACAAGCGGAACTTTCAAAATGGGGACGTGCTGATTTAAAACATCTACATAACACAGCATATCATACAGACAGTTGTTATATTCTGTTACCTCAGTCTGACCTCAATGCTGCCTCGTGTGACTGCAACAACTTCAGAAGCATGCAGTGACGACATCACACAGGCAGGCTATGTAGCTAGCTTAACCTACCGCTATTTAACCACTGCCTGCAGAGCATCATATTGAGAAACACATAATCCTGTTTTTACAGCGACACAATAGGCAACTAGATACGCAAGTCGGAATAGCGTAACAGACTATAATAGTTTATGTTGCAATATACCTTGCCGTTATCCAGCTAACTTTGTGTGCATGATTTGAACAACGGTGACTTGGTTATTCTGGCATTTTACTGCTTGGTTGTGGTTAGCTCTATGAATGCGTTAGCTAGCCATCACCAGCTGTGTTCCATATGCATTCTTAAAACCTTACCTAGAAATCCTTAGTAAAAACATAAACCGTCGATTTTATTCCTTTTGGCGTACTGCGAAGCCGGTTTTAACGCGAGCTCAGCGGTCCCTGGCAACGTTAGGCGCGTTTGTCCTGGCAAAGCTTTTAATGTCCCCACCCACCAGGCGTCGGTTGCCAAGAGGATAACCGCAGTCCACCAATCACACCCAGGCAATGAGCTCTAGGTCCCAGGTAAGGGACTGCGGCTGGAATGGTGCGTGTGTAATCAAAACTGTCATCTAAAGTCTATCCAGAAGGTGTAAATGTAAAACCGATTATAGATCATTGCTGCTACATTATGAAACATTTTATGTTTACAAGCACAGATACTAAGATGCTAATAGCGACCAGAAAGGCCACAACTAGTTTCTAAAAAATAAGATCTAACACCTTGTATATCTGTAGTAATTTCATGTAAACGAACAAAAGCTTACCACACAATAGGCTACATGAAGCCATGCGAAACTTTATTCAGTGCTATATAAATCAAACGTTAGACTACTTCAACAAGTTAATTACGACTGCAGTGTCTTAAAAAACAAAACAAAAAAACAGGAAACAAGCGATGCTTCATTACACTATTAAACCGTTGTCATTTACAAATACATAGCCAGTTCGTTCCTTGGCTTGAAACAGCCAAATTAATCCACTGTCCAAAATGTGTTGTTTTCTTCCTAGATACAGTATATTGCAGGTCAGTACAAATGTATTCCTCTCGACATAAATGACTTCCATTTGAGCAATTCGATATATTTAATAGGGGTACAGCTGCATATGTTTTTGATGCTTGTGGGAAGGCAAATCTACCACGTTAATGGACTCAAAAAGAGCGGGAAAAAGAAACGGCTTTAAATAAAAGAAGGCATGTGTTCATATCGAACACTTAAAGCCTTGACCCGTAAACAGCCACGTTCCGCCCCTTGACCCATAAAAGGCAGTGTTACCATATCCGCTCAAATAACAACCACAAACCTCAGACAGTAAAGAAATGGCGTATCTGTTGCAGGATTTTGAAACCCCAAGCCAGAATACATTACTTATCAATAAGCGCATTAGTACTCAGTCTAATCCATGCATTAGTATTAAAATTATGTTTGGCACATTGCTTTTCGACACATGTTCATGATTTTAAGACAGTGCTGGACAATACAGTCCTAACCACTGTCAGCCATGTTACTTAGCAAAATTTATTTTTCAAGTCGTAATGACTTGCTGAATCAACAAACCTGACACCAGCCACAAATGAGGAGAAATAACATGGGAATGACTAATGATACAATGAGACATATCAATATTAATGCATTTCACCTGTGAAGCTGACATGGAAAAATCACAGATACAGCATTCAGTATAAGATAATCAAATTAGCTAGCTTGATTTTTACACCCTACAGTCACGCAATAATGCAATGCAAGTTTGGTCTTCTAAACCTCGGTGACCTATCATAAATGACAAGTAAATTATACATTGATTTGAACAATTGAAATAACTTTTTAACTAAAAACAATTCTTCAGCTGCATCAAGTTGATGATAATAATAATAATAATAATAATAATAATAATAATAATAATAATAAAATTAATATGATAAACACCTATTTTGAACTACACTGTTATAATTCACAAACCTGCTGTGAACCAAAGCCTTTTAAGCAGAATAAGTATTTTAAAATGCAAGGGGTAGGAGAGGGATTCTCTATGCAAGCAAAAAAAATATTCTACATACCACACTGGTTTGGTTTAATGCACAAATACAGCACTGCTTACCAAGAGGAGCTCTCCCAGTACACGAAATCTAACAAAACCATTTCAGTGATGATTCCTCATGGCGTGGCCTTACAATCACTTCATTACACTACTTTAAAAAAAATTAGAAGGAAATGAAGCAATTCCAACATAAGGCCACATGTCAACATACATATATGCAAAAGTTGTCTTCATACAGACAAATGACATTCAGTGCTTCAGCGTACCAAATAACAGCTGCACTTTTTCCATTTCAGAATCTACCTTTTTTGGCACACACAAGATGTGGCAAAACACATTCACCCACTCACACGTTCTTTCAAAGAATTTCAAAGAGACAGTCAGGTAATAAATACAGGAGTGAGATCCACTGACAGGCCTATCGTGTTTTGTTTTTTGTTTTTTACATTCCAGTTGTGCATATTTTGTTTTAGTAAAACTGTGGTTCCTGCTTGAATGTAGTAGAGACAAAAACTACATGTAGCGTTCCATGAGAAATGTAGACAGACCTCGTATCTGCCATTTTTAAGTTTGGGTTTGTAAGTAGAGAGGAAAACGTTACGCAGGACTGCAGCCGTGTCCTGCAGGGCGCCGCTGATGAGCACTAGGACTTGGTGGGTGCTACTTTCTTAGGGGTTCCTGGCTTCTTTGTCTGCCATAGGTGGCTGTGGATGGTGACGGCATCCACGCTGGCTGACATGGTCTTGGCTGGGATTTGGCTGAACTGCTTCCGGTCTGAGTTGTACTTGTAGAGACCGTCGATCATCTTGCGGGAGATGCTCTTAGGCCCGATACCTGCCAATTTGCTCATCTCCTCTGTGTCGGGGCAGTATGTGTAGAGTGCGCGGAACTGGCAGCCCGCATCACGGAACAGGATCAGGAAGTTGTTGGCCTCAGATTTCTCCATCTCCTACAGAAAGAAAATCCCAAATGTGACATGTCTGGATATGCAGTGGGAGCATAACGCATAAACTCATAATATCCTTAACGCAGTCACTTTCGCAGAAGGTTAGGTTTATGGATATGGGTGTGATTTTACTGGCTGTGTATTTGCTTAAAATTCCCCTATTTCATTTTCTCACCTCCAAGATCTTGTTCTTCTGTGCCTCGTTGACCTTCCCAGCCAAACAGCAATAAGCCAGGGCATTCTGAATAATATGCTTATTTGACTTGGCACTTGGCTCTTTGTACAATTTGGGACCTGCATAAAAATTGTCATCTTAAAGCTCTAAATGGTTTTATGCATTTGGTAGGTTGTACAATCAGTTGTATGGTTAGTCCAACACTAAACAAGCTAACTCTAGTTCTAACCTGTGTACTCAGTGTTAGAAGTCACAGAGGATGTGGTAGACCCATTTTCCCAATCCTTCTCTCCATTGTGGCTCTCGGATCGAGAGGGAGACAGGAAACCATCAGCTGAGTCAGGCCTGCTGGAACATGCATCAAACGACTTAATGTTGCAATCAATCAATCATCATCATCATCATCATCACCATCGTTGTCATTGTAGCTGGGGATCCCCTTCCTGTTCATGTGCATTTAAAACCAGTGAAATCTCAACTTTTTAATGCACACAACTGTTATCATAATCCTTACAGGTTTTGCTTGGGCCTACACAGCACAGGTATGTGATGCTGCGTTTCTCAGGTGCCCAAGTGAAGGCCCAGCATTATCTGTGGGTGAAAGGACGCTTTCACGCTGCGGGTGAAAAGGAAGGCACGGGATGGGGGGCAAGCATGACCATGAGAGGCTCCTGCTTTGCAGGACACATGATGACCGCCCAAAAGCAGCAGTGGAATGGGGCACATCTGGATGCGCATCACATTGGCAGTCTGTGTCCGAGGCTGAGGAGCGAGGGGCAGGGAAGGTGACGTGGCTTATGGAACTGGGACTGACCTTCTCCTTCTCCTTACTCGAGGAGAGCTCAAGGAGTTTTCTAGGCTGGCCGATGCTAAGCTATAGCTTCTGAGAAGCCAAAAGTTCATTCAGCAGAACACAGGAGTTCATAGAATGAGGAAAAGCAGGTTACTATTAGAGAGGTATTAAAGAATATACAATCATTGGTTTCGTACTTTTGCTGGCATTCTAATTGTATTAACAATGTGTTTATGAATGCGTACTGCTGTAAAAAAAAAAAACAAAACAAAAAAAACCTCTCCTCAATAATTCTTCTTACCTTGGGGCTCTTTTCTCTGAGCTCACACTGTCGTTGTCTCCCAGACTGAGGGATGCCAAAGAGAGACTGGACACTGAAAAAACACGAGGTCGTGAACCTGGATGTAAAACACAAGAATGCCATACAGTTACACCAGACAAAAGACAATTCCACCTGCTGAACCTTGCACTGCCCTCTTCTTATCAAGCTTCACTGCTCGGAGATTCTGTCTCATTTAATATGTTTATAGGTTTAAAATATAGGTAAATATTTAAAAATACTTAAAAATCTAACACATCCATACCAGAATTTGTGACTAACATACTGAATTAAATAAATTCAGTTAGCTCTTGAGCTCACAGTTTCTATAGTTCAGAAGAATCTTGGAGGAATTAGGCAAGAAAAAAAGCATTAGTCAAAGTTGAATCAGGGGGAAAGCAAGACAGCATCTATGTATTGTTATTCTGTGGTGTTAGGGCTGGAGCACCTGTTAGGACTGATGTGTATTCAAAGATGCAGGGGTGCAGTGAGCAGGAAAGCAGAAGGCAGCACAAAGCGAGCAGCAAGTGGGTCTTGCCCGGGCATGGGGATCTCGCCCCTTTACCTGCTGTAGCCCTGACCGGACCCTTAGGCGACTCTAGCACATCCCTGTGGATGGACTTGGGCCGTGGCCTCCTGGGCTTGGCCCCACCAGGCCGAGGCTTCACCAGTGCGTCCATGTCTTCCATGAGTTTCAGCTGCTTCCTCCTCAGGTACTCCTGCTTGATGAACTCCCGCCTGGCCTTCTCCTCTTCCTTCTTCTGCCGATCCTCCTCTGCCTTCAGCCTGGGACAGGAAGCAGAAGGCTGAGAGGGCAGCCCGAAGGAGGAGCAGGCCAACGCAGCAAGCAGTAATGGCTGGCTGGAGAAAATCTTCCACAGTATCCTAACTTTAGCCCATCTCCTGAAGTATCCTAAATGCATCTAATCTACAGCAGTATCCTAACCCTATTAAATTTACAGCAGTGTACTAATAATATCACAGTTCCATATTAGTCTCCTAACCAGAACCAAGCCATGCAGACTAATAAATAACAGGTGCAGGTGTACTGGGAGCTAGCTAGAGCATAAATGTAGAACCTGCAGTGAGGACTACTGGGCTGGGCTCTCACCTGGCCTCCTCTTTCTTCTGCTCCAGCTCTGCTTCCTGCTGCTGTTTCCTCTGCTGGGTCTCCCGCTCCCTCCGCAGCC
Organism: Sternarchorhynchus goeldii; assembly: GCA_028565775.1. NCBI lineage: Eukaryota > Metazoa > Chordata > Actinopteri > Gymnotiformes > Apteronotidae > Sternarchorhynchus > Sternarchorhynchus goeldii. The sequence goes on from JAOXYF010000025.1 coordinate 1,767,419, forward strand.
TCTTCTCCAGCAGGGCCTGCCGCTTCAGGGCCATGCCATCCTCACCCTTCATGTCATCCTACGGATGTAGCAAGAACGAAAGCACGAGGATGCAGGAACATAATTAATATTCGATAGCTCCATTGCTGCTATCAATAAATAACTATGTTAAACATTTCAACTGGCATTTGCCAGACATCAATATTAAAAGTTATTTTAGCGACTACAAGTATGCTCTAGTATATGACTGACATCATCAACCGTTCTAAATGAACACGCATCTATTATTCACATTATTAGAGTTTGTTACATAGAACACTACTGTCCACTTAGAACAAAAATATAGTACTGTGTATTTCAGGTCAGCTAAAGCAAATAATATTTTTAACCACATCAACTAATTGGTATAGGAATGCATTATCTGTCTTGGAGTGGTTAAGAATGTAAATGAACCAAAAAACATTGTCTGTGGAAAATATTCACATGTACATAAATTATTAGTCCCAGTTTTTTGACCTAGATCGAAAACAACATGGTATATCCAACTAAAAAAGCAAGACATGTCTGTCCTAAACCAAATAATTTCTGCAAAAGTTTAACATGAAAGGTGATTACAAAGTATTATGATTTCTATAGTCATAATATGTCACAATATATTGCGGTGATCTGAAAATAGAATATATACTTAAGACATAGAAATATTACTTTTTTTATTATTACTTTTTAGTTTTAAACTTTTTATGGAACATACAAATGCAAACAAATACTGGCATTGGCATTAAAATTGGCATTAATTTTATGGGTTTCTTTTTTCTTGGCTTAATGGTATCAAAACTGATACAGAATATACATACCTTAAAGAAGAATCCACAGCACATTTTCTGGTCATCATCCAGATTCTCTCCTGCTCCCATTCTCTCCCCATTTTCTTCAAGCTCCTGTCCATCAAGAGGTTTCAGGACAGATAATGGCACCTCAATCAAGTTTTTGCTGCTCAAACTAAGGAAATCGACTGGCTTCTCTGTAGGTGTGACTATAACTGTTTCTTTGACAGTCTGCGACAGTACCTCTGAAACACTGGACTCTACTGTGGGCTTAATTTCTGTTTCTGGGTTTTTCTGCTCTTCTTTCCCTACATCTCCTGCCACTTTGTTCTGTTCATTCTTCACTTTTCTTACCTCCCTGGCACTTGAACCTACCACGACCGCTTTGGTTTCAGGCGGCGATGTGTTTTTGGTTGGGAAAGTGACATCGGCGAAACCCTCTGTGCACAAGACACCTGAAACCTGCATACTGTCCTTGTCTGCAGATCCGGAGCCTGCAGGTTTCGTTTCATTTCCCAGGTATGCGAAGGAACTGGACACGGACTGAGAAGGGGAAAAGCGGCGCAGGCGAGGTATGCTGTCTACAGACTGGGGAACGGTGAGGACCCGGCTGAACGGGGCGACCTTCAGCTCGCTAGGCCTGGGCGTGCGAGGGGTTTTGGAGTGGAACGAGGCCGACTTCCTCTTGAGGTTGGTGGGGGAGCGATGGGCAGCACGTGGGGAGTCGGCGGGAGAGGGGGAGCCCGAGGAACGAGCCCCGCTACCTCGGAGCTCCCACACCTGTTTCTGGGGGGACGGGTGGCGTGGGGGCACGGCCCAGGCCTGCTGCTCCCGCATCTGCATGATGAGCTCCTGCTGCTGTGCCAGCCGCTGCATCTCCGTCTGCAAGAAGCTCAGCGAGGCGTTCAGCTTCTCGATGGAGCGCGTGTACTCCAGAAGGTCTGCCTCACATGCACTTTCCTCACCAGGGGACTTGACCGGGGACTTGGCGGCTTGGGTGGTGTCAGTTGGAGTCTTGGCATTCTCACAACTCGGGGATTCCTCCTGGGATGGAGAGACGCTATCGCTTTTCCTCTTGACCACTGTGAGGAAGGCACTGCGGCCCATCTTCTGCCTGTGCCGCGTGAAGGCAGCTTCCACTTTTTTCTTCTGCGCCTCGATGGCACGCCGCTTCTCCTCCAGGCGCATGCGCAGCTGCGCCATTTCTGCAGCCATGGCTTGGGCTGGATCCTTGGGCGGCTGGTGAACGGGGCTCGTCTCTGGTGAAGGGGCCCAGGAGACCGAGTGAGGAAGGTTGAGGTCCGAGCTGTCCGGTGTGGTCCCCTGAGAGCTGCCGCCCTTGGCCTCCACGCTTGGGTGGAGCTTTCTGAACTTCTGCTCGGCAAAGCTGGTCATCTTAATACCAGGAGGGCAGGTAGGGGTGGGGGTGGAAGCTGTGGGAGACTTGGTGCTGAAGCTGCTAGGACAAGGACTGATGGAGTTCTGGCTGTGACATGCTCTGGTTTCAGAGTCCTGGTCCGTGTCCAAGTCCATACTCATTGTGCAGTCCCTCAGGGACGAGTCCTCATCTAGCGTCTCCTGAATGTCTTCTGTTCTCACGTGGATACCAGTGTCCACCTCTGTAGTTGATGTGCTCCAGGCCTCTTTTGTCTCAGAGTCTATATCTTCTTCTTCTTCCTCTATTTGTGTTTTGGAGGATAGTTCTCCTTTGGTTTGCAGATGAAGGAAGAAGCCCTCACTCTGTGCCTGAGCTGCAGGGTTCTGCTGTTGATTTTCAGAGTTCTGGATGATCTCCAGGGCCTCTTCCATGCTAGGTGCCGCCGCACCGTTCATACGCTCATCTTCTGCAAGGCTGTCTGGACAGCCTTCCTCCTCAATACCTACATTTTGGCCATTGATGGGCTGGAAGGACAGGTTTCGTTTCATTCCCTTGGCCATGGTAGCTACTTTGAAGCCAAAGCCCTCAGTGCTCACAGACCTGGTCATTCCCCTGCTGGGTGGTGCAGGAGTTTGGCTGGTGTCCATTTTATCAAATGGAATGTCAAAGGACACTCCCTGAGTGGCTGACCTGGACAAAAAAAAAAAAAAAGAATCACACAGGTTTTCAACTTTTTCATTTTAGCTGTAATGCATACAGTGGCACTGAACAAATGATATCTTAAGTTTTCTTAATACTCACCTTTTCTCCTTGGGCCAAGTCCCTATAAAGCTGTCCACAAACGACATGGAGGTTGATCGCTTGATCTCACCTGAGCAGCACATAAATAATGTTTCATATTTTTCTAGTACACATTAAATAACCTAACAAACAAATATGCCATGTGCTGTGAGCTTACCTGAGTTTAAAGTACGGGGTTGTGGTCGCAGTGGTAGGCTAAAATATAGGAGCATAAATTAGTGAGATACCAAATTACAAAACAGTGACATTTTCCTTTCAGGAGCCATTTGACAACTATGCAGTTATGAACTCACAATGTGTGTTTAACAAACATTTAAACAATGTTCTTCAACAGTATTGTGAGGTGTCTTGAGTGTGAAATTTTTCAGTGAGAAATCCAAGTGAAATTTCGTAAAGTCATTATACCTCGGCCTGTCTGGACTGGGAGGTTTTTCCATGAAACTTCTCTTTGTGACTTTGGAGATTGGTACAGATGGCACTGCCTTTATCGATGGAGCTGGTGCTGAAGGTCACATTGACGAAAGTCAGTCCATAAATTTTACAGCTGGTTTTCCTGACAAAAACTGGGTGTCATTAAGTAGAGCCTTATTTCAACATTACCTTCAGCGACCAAAACTTGAGGCTGCACAAAGTATGGCTTAACCACTTCAAACCACCAGAAGAGCTCGGCCATGAATACAAGGTAGTTATTCTGTTCAAGGAAAAATAAAAGAGCAATTTCAGTTGTCTGTGAGGTGCTCATGTAACAATACATTTAAATTCTTTCTTCTGCACGTTTCTGGGATCTAATGCAATACTTGTTTTTCTCCACAAGATGTCTCTGCACTTCTTAATTTTTAATTCAAGATATTTGAATCCTGTGGGATAGGACCAGTGCTTCTGAAGCCCACTGCTGGAACAGTCCCGCACCGAACATATCCAATTCACTTCTGTAAGGGCCTAATATTAAGCAAATGGGATGAACCAGGTAAGTTAAACTGCAGAGCACAGATACTCCAGGAGTGAAGCCAGAGAACAAGCAAGCGATGTATAAAATACACAGTTCATATAATTTGCTTTTGTCTAAAGTTGTTTACTACTCGTAACTACTACTACTACTAATTTCTACTACTAGTAACTACTACTAATAGTAACTAGTAAATCACAAATAAACCTGCAACCAAACAAAAGCACGGAAGAAAGCACATTCATAAAGCAGGTTTTACAATGTGAACATGGTTTCCAATTACTGTTTTGCATTCATATTATATAATTACACATTTGCTGGCACACAAACACAAACACACACACACACACACACACACACACAGAAAGTTGCGCGCGCACACTTTTGGGTTCACGCGAACGTTTTTACACGTTCTCTTGAATACCCAGACACCGTGAAAAATGCTTCATTCATGCAGAGTGGTTCAGCATATGCAGTTTGCCTTTTAGCAATACTCATAGTTACCTATTTAAAGGCACAGGCAATTAATCAAGGGAACTCCCAATAGGTGTTGGGTCAGAATTTTAAATGACTCCCTTTGTCTCATGTGCCTGGCACTCGAGGCTACACACATTCCCCCCCTTGTGTAGTGATTTCTTAGTTCTCAAAGCGATTTCGCTGTGGTTATGTCACTAGTGTTGTGGTTTTGACATTACTATTAACGAAACAACTAATTACGCTCTAGCATTTTCGCGACCTCAAAACCGCCTAAGCACAACAAAACAACTCCAACGAAGTTCATCAGATAGAAGGGGCTGAGCGATCCGTCACGGCCAGTGCGTGGCAGACCTTTGCTGGTGTGAGGGATTAAGGAGGCAGCATGTTTGAACCCAGATGGTGTTTGGCACCGGATCCCTCTCCCCCATCTGCCTGCCTGCCCACAGCACTTTCTCACATACGAGGCCTGAACGTGTTGTGCTAACAAAATGAACCGTGATGAAAAAAGTCATCAACGTTAAAATTTTTTTGACCTTCAGTACAATCTGATTTTTTTTTCAGAGGGCTGTGTGATGTGACAACTGGCACCGAGGGAAATCGCATGACCTCATCAGTCTGCTGCCTCACAGGAAAAGCTAGGAAGTGAATTCTTTTAGCGTGTACTCGTCAGCTAATTCCGGGCTGCGTGACTTTTACCATCACCAATGTCATTAATTTTGACAGTTAAAAATAGGCCTGAAAAGAACCGACAGAAAAGAAAAAAGAAAAGAAAACGACAACGGCAAATTTTTTATTTTTGCGTGCACAGAGGGCTGTGCTGCAATGAGATGTGTCAAAAAATAAAATAAAAGAAAACGACAACGGCAATTTTTTTTATTTTTGCGTGCACAGAGGGCTGTGCTGGAATGAGATGTGTCAAAAAATAAAAGATTTTTGACCTCATGGGGACTTGCTGGTACAACAAAGGTTGAATTAAACAGATGGAGAACTGAAATAATCCCCCATTACACATCGGTTCGTGCAATCATGACGAACCGATAAGTGTCTACTCTCCTCTACAATGGCAGTGAATAATAATGGTATACTAGCAAATTATAAACCCTAACAAGTTCTAACAAAGCAGCAAGCTATCTGCCATTGCTGAGACATAGTGAACAATCCAATCAGGGAAAATGTAGGTGTATTGTCCCAATAAACATAAACAGCTGACTCCGTCTGGCTGTTTCTTTGTGGGTATACACAGGTAGCTAGGGGAGGGGTAAACTCTGTGGATTTCAGTATGGACAGTTTTAGCAAGCAGCACAACTGTGCCCTAGTAAGGAGAATTGGAAAGTAGGTCAAGGTTACAACTCCTTAACCTACTCTCAATTCCACTCACATCTTAGAGGCTCCATACAGCAGCCAAAGACACACATCAACTCTTGCTCAGACCTGTTCTGGTGGGGTGTTCACCACTAATAACCATTTAAACTGTATTATTCACTATCTGAGAATAGTCTTATTCTCAAAGATAATTTCTCAGATAATTTAAAGGATTAAAGAAAAGAAAATAATTTGGTCAGATGGTCAGATGGTTTGTTATTTCTTCTACTTTTATGAGTTTGGCAGATGTGGCGTTGACAATGAGATGACTGGAGAAACAGAAACTATTAATGTTCAGTGAACCATAACTATTGCAGCTAATTTATAAAGACCAAATGTGGAGGTTTATGATAAACAGCTCTACTTCTGCCTCCTTGAAGAGAATCAGGTTGAAATAAAACCAAGCCTTATTGTAAGGCGATAGTGGAAGACTGGATCCCTCCCAACTAAATCTGTTCTGACTCAGTCCACTGTGGTAGTCACCATGCTACCTCCCTGAAGCAAAGACAACTAAATTTGACATAATTTCCAACCTTTCTTACTGCAGTACTGAGATGGCTGTCTCTTCCCATGCATCTCCCCCATCTCACCAAGCAGGAAGCTGTTTGCTGTCTCTAGGATTTAGGACACCGAGGAGCAAATATCCTCTGAATGCAGGCTACACAGGAAATATGGCCAGGAAGACTCACAGAGACAACACAGACTCAGTGTGTTCCTATTCAGTCGGCTTTTGATGTCTAGAAGACCTGCAATCCCTGACCTGATCACAATGGCTCAGGAAATAAACCAGAATGATATTTAAACAGCAGCAACGACAGCAAAAAACAAACAAACAAGCAAACAAAGCAAAAGATAAAATCCACTGTGTCGTCATTCTAATGACAAGATTGTTATATCAAATATAAGTGTTATATCAAAGTTAGCACATTCAGCCGAATAACTTTCACATACTATAATAAACAGAGAAAGGATTTCTCCATTACGTGTTCACGATTTTCCGTCTAAAGGGAATGCACAAGGTATTTCTCCATATTCAGCCGCACATGAACATTGCTTACTGAAACCTCATGGCTGTCTGAGTGTGTCCAATTTTCTGATCATATAATGAGCTAAATTAGTTTCCTTAACATTATAATGTTTTTTACACATGTACTTTTCCGATCAGTGTATTTCAAAATACCTCTTTACTGAGTGTGTGAATCTGTTACCATGGCGAGCCTCTTTCCAGCATTAGCTTGCTAAAGTATGACTCACTGCTCTGGCAAATGGACTAAACCAACTGCCTGTCGCTACAGGCACAGGTTGTACTTCTGCCAAAGCAAGCTGTACCAAATCTCTGAAACCCTGGCCTTAACACCACCCATCTCCCCAGCATCACAGGGGCTCCAAACTCTTCTACTGAGTTCTACCACTTCCCATCGGTGATTCGCCAAATTCAACACAACGGTCTACTTTTTTTCATGGCAAAGTGTAAAATTCAGGTTGCTATGTATGATGGTGATGTCGGTCATGTGACAGCATCTGACTGAGACTTCTGTGGTTTGTGTTGCTGTGATGGTCCTGACTGAAGGCCAGCTCAGGACAAAGGCTTACTTTGATAGATGAAGATGCGTAGAGCATGTCCTCCAGGCTGAAGTGGCAGCAGCAGTTCAAGTGCTTGCGGCAGAAGTCCTGAATGAGCTGCAGGTTGTACAAGCTGTCCGCCAATGACATGGTTTCTTTCAGGCATATGTCTGCAGAGGAAGCATCAAAGTTCTAAACAATCCAAACACCTCTGCTCACAGCATATTACTGTCTTCGAGCATGCATGGCCTCCACCAATCAGAGGTAAGGCTGTTAATCATTTAAATAAAAGCATCAAAAAAACATGTGATAAGTCAGGCAAATACTGCCATTTTTTGTGCTTTTGAGAAGTAACTGTTTTGCATTTTATGCATGAACCCAGTGAAGAGCTGATAAAACTCCCTCTATCTATAGCAGAGCTTGATGAGATCACAATAGCATGAAAGATGATTAACATGAAGGGATTAAATGATTATGCTCCTTCTCCAGTAAAAATCTATAGGTACCTTAAAGAAGACATAAAGCCTGTAAATATTTACAAAAGCAAAGCTCTCAACAATTTAATTTTCTCACTTATTTCTCCTTCCAAAATGCACAAGATAAAGTCATTATTAGTCATTAACCCTGAGACAAACATCCTTTTGTAGGGTAACTACATGGGTGGGTGCATTACTTCCTTTCCCCCGTCTATACCTGAAAATGTGTTGCCTAAGCACACAGACATGTGGCCTGGCACCCAGGGAAGGGTTTGGCAGGCTCACACACCTACCCTCCAGCTTGACGAGGTCAGGGCAGTAGAAGTGCAGCAGAGCAGCGAGTCCACAACCGTCCGTGCTGTCCTTCAGCAGATTGTCCACAGAGGGGATCCATGGGATGGCTTTCGGCAGAGACTGCTCCTTCCTGTAGCGGGCCTGCAGCAGAAACATTAGGCCGGCTCAATCACACGGCTGTCTGTGCACAGAAACATTCAACGCGGTGTACAAAAATCGGGTTTGCACAAAAATCACAGAAACAACACAGTATCTGCACATACGATGAAAACAGACACATGCTTCGGGATACATGCACACGCATGAAAGCCACAGGATGAGTAAACACTGACTACATGTGAAATCTAGACATTTTTCCTTCAGTTAGCTGTTGTGGCAAACCGCATGATTTCTCATGCACTGGTCATTGTGGGGAGTTGTCAAATGTTCTGTGTCCTTAGATTATTTTCGCTAGATGGACATGATGTTGAGCAAAAACAAGCAGGTGACAGAATGATGGAGGGGGACAGAAACTACATCCATCTTTAAACTTACAGGAACCAGCTTCATATACCATTTGGTTGGAGACTTCAGTCAGAGAAAGGAGGGAATGACAGAGACAGAGAGAGAGGTCGGTTTGTGGGTGCAAGAAAGAGATCAACAGTTTGGTTAGAAAGCGTTTATCCAATCCCATCAGACTCTGTGATGAGATTACCAATGTCATCAATAACTTGTTACTTTAAGTAGCAAACAGACTGATGAAAATTGCATTTCTCTCCATAGGAGTGTCCACGCTACAAAAAGACATCACTGGTATGACTCTGGTGTTGGGACACTAATGTGGCTCTCAAGGTTTAACCCTCAGGGCTCCAGAGTATTCTTTGTTGTTTGTTGTAATTAATATAAAGTTGTGTTTACATAATGTTGTATATTTGAATTACTGTAGCATTATATTTTTAATACTTTACATGTGTTTGCCCTCCAGAATCACTGACGCACAGCTCAGCTCAAGCGAAAGCCTCCAGTTTGGTTCACAGCACTTGACAGTGACTACATCATCAACATCCACAAGCTTTAGGACCATTCCGTCCTTGACAATCTACGGATTTAGCAGCCTCATTTCAAACCATATGAACTCTCTGTGGGGGTTTATTTATAGCACTGGATGAAGTAACAGTTCTAATGTATTGCCTTGATCTTTGTCCCCACAACATTGAATTTTCTAGCCGAGTTGTAATTTCAGTCATTGTAAACCTCAGGGATTTTATTTTTGCTTATGGACTTTACTTGGCTCTCTGAGGTATAACACGCAACTGGCAATTTGAAAAAGCATGTTCTAATATTGTGGTATTTCAAAACAGAATATATAATACATATTCAGAACAAAAATTATATACAAAGAACAACTCTGGAATCCAGAGCTGAAGGCGAAGGGCAAAGCCATCAGAAATTTGCATGATCCAGTTCAACTTGTATCTCAGAAAAAAAAAAAAGTGTCAAGAGTGCATAGCAGACTGACCTTCCACCACTCAGCAATGCAGTCCCTCACTGCACTACTTCGTGGCCACACTCTAGAGAAAGAACCATCTCAAAGGCTTTTTTTGGGGGAGGTATCTGCTTCAAATCGCAATAGTCTTTCACAGTCTTTCATAAACTACCAAAGGATGTGTGTGTTTAAAGTTGGAGTTCGGATTGTTTGTCTGCGCTTTTTGTAGTTTTATTTATGGAGGGTCGATGGTGGTGTGCAGATGCTGGGTGACCAGACATCCTGACTTACATCTTCCTTTCTGATGAAACAACGTGGTAGACTGCATGGAGAGTTAAATCTCAGATGAGCAGTATTTTCCTCTCCTTCCTGAGAAACCCTTGATGAATAAGCTTATTAGGAGGGAGGTTTAATATTTAATGATGGTTTATATTTAATATTTAAAGCCTGACATGCTTAAAGTTTGTTTAGAAATGCATTTTAATCACTTGAACTTGGGTGTACATAGACATTAATAGACGTTAACAGAGCTTATTTTTATCCATTTTGTAACCATGGCTTTGATTCTTGACTTGAAGGCCAGAAGAACTGCCCCAGATTGATCACTCTTTTGCTTTGTTCGGTGCTGATACTGTAACCTCTCTGAGCTAGCAGAGTGCCAGTCACCATCGTCCTCACAGTAAGAGGGGATGGGGGTTGGGAGGGTGGGGCAGAGCAGGATGGTGACCTGGTAGGGGAGCTTGAGACTCTTGCAGGTCTCCTCTGCTTTGATTTACACAGAGGAGTAGGAGGAGAGGGGGTGAGAGAGCCATCTACCCATACTGGCAGAACCACCGGGTCACAGGGCAGGTCTCAGAGCCCAGTAATAAACAAACAAAATAACACCCATCAGCAGATCTCTCGGTCCTAACATCAACCTGAGAGATTCCAGACACGAGGACAGAACATTCCTTAGATGAGTCTATGATTCAGCAAAGCCAGAAAGCTCTAACCTGGCAAAGTGTCATATATCACTACAGCGTTTGTGCTGCACAGTGCAAAATGCTGACAGATCACCTTAGCGATAATTTGTACAGCAGTTTTTGATCGATGACAGTTTATTATAACAAGAGACAACTGAGAGAACAGCCTGTTTGCTAACTATTTAACATTTACCATTTTATTTACAACACAGATGACATACTGACAAGCATTCTCGCAGTAACAGTGAATATCAGTATTAAGTGCGAACCATCTATAAATCTACTCAAGTTTTCATCTCTGTGTGACACAACATACATTTTGTATACAACTGTGTAGACACAACTCAAACAAAGATCTGGGGCAGACAAGCCCTACCTAATGTCAAACAAATTTTTGTGTGAAGCTGAAATCCATGTCTAACAGCTACTGAATGCCCAGCACCACAGCGATCAGGCGGATGCAGACGGAGAAGAACCACGCACTCACCTTCGGGTTCTCCACAGGTTCCGCGTTCTGCGCCTCTTTCCTGCTTTGCTCCTGCATGATGATCTCCTTCAAGTACTCATTTACCTTTTTTTAACGAGAGCATAAAACACTCGGCGTTCACAACAGCCACCAGTGCATAAAAAAAGACCTGCCCAAGCATCAAACAAGATGAACCTTCCAATGTTTTGCTGACTGCATTTTTGATGATGTCATAAACTAAATTCTCTGAAATCTACTGAAATCTATTAAATACACCTATTAAAATATATTAAAACTAAATTAAATGAATGAGATTAATATGAGATGAGATTAATAGTAAAGTATTCGATTTGTTTATCTGATGTTGAAATGGCAGACCGTGTCTGCGCGCGAGTACATGAGTGTGTGTGTGTGTGTGTGTGTGTGTGTGTTTGTGTGTGCGTGTGAATGCTTTGTGCGAGCACTGCAGCAGCACAGTTGACATGCAAAGGAATGTAAACAGTCCAGGCCCAGAAGGGACATCCCTTAGGCAAGTCACAGAGATGCCATCCAAGTACAATCAACTGTATTTAAACCAAGGAAGGTCCAAAAGAGCTGACCTTCTGGTTCAAGTTTGTTCATGGTTACTGATGTTAAACCACATTAATTATATTAGTTACAATGATCAGAAATAGAGGGCGCTGAGCTTCATGACGGGGCTGAAAGCGACTACCTTGTTAATCCAGCTGGTGACTGCATCTTCAGTGTCGTACGGTACGTCTCCTTCGGCGTAGTCCGTGGAATACTGCTTCATACACATCACCACCTTCTCCACGCTCACCGTCTCCACGGTGTAGGCCATCATCAGTGTATCAATCATGGCCAGGTGGGCACTCTGCAACAAGGAACCAAGACATACACATCAGAGGAGGTCTGCAACTCCGAGTGATCACACAGTCAGCAAAGTCCAGCTCATCTCTCATCATGTACAATATAGTGCTTGTTACAGTTGGCCATAATCTCCCCCCCCCCCGGTAGTTGCCCTGGAAACAGCTGCGTCCGTCCCCTGTTGCTAGACCCAATTAGAGAATCTCTGAAACCAGTCTGCAGCTAATACCACTTCAGGATCCATGCATTAATTCCCCTCAGTGTGTCACACTATATATTGTACCCTCATAAAACTAAGATTGCAAAGATGACAGGATGTCGCGTATATAAGAAAAAAAGTTCACACAAGAAGAGAGAAAGTCATTGACTTTTACCCACTGCTCCAAAATCTAATGCATCTAGCATAACAACACCAAACAAACAAACAAAGGCCTTTTCACTGAGCTCCTTGCATAGTGACAAAGGAAGATAATGGAATGAATAGATGGTTCTTTGAAGACAAAAATTGTCCAGACTGAACTGAAGGTGTTCAGTGTAGTAAACTACGTTGCTGTCCAGACGTAAACAAAAGGCCAGAGTGTTGGTTTAAATGCAACAACAACCACTACTCACATGGCTGGATATAGATTAAGTGTATATAGGTAAAGATTAAGCCCCTAAGAATGCAGGACTAGGTGTCTTTGTCCCCTTGGGGGCTATTAAAGCTGACATTTAAGTGCCCTAGACTCTCATCAGCGTCCCTCAGGACAAGACAGACTTAGCTGGTATATTTAGATGCATCTTTCTGTCCAGTCATTAGACCCTAAACTGAGCTAATTTTCCCTTCTGGGGCAAGGGACTTTGCTTATCCGCTAATGCTAACCCTAATTTACCCTGATCTCATCAGTTGGTCACTGCCTAGTCAGGGGGAAGAATACATGACTGTAACCTGCTGACATCTCCACACTTCCTTAATAGTATGCACAGATCTTCCAGGAATTTAATGGCATCCTGATGGACAACTTCAGATATTAGCCTCAGTTTATTAGGTTAAATTGTGAGGCCTGACAACACATTACTTATTTCTACAGCAGTCATTATGCCTGATTACGTCTTTCCTGTGAGTGGGTGAGTGAGAGAGGGGGGGGGGACACACTGAGAGAAGACGGTTTAAGAGGGTTATTGATTTCATTTTGCTAAAAACATGCTGGGGCTAAATTAAACGAAATAAGTCTTGTTTATTACTCTGGGTCACTGAGTTCTTGTGGGGAGGGTAAATAGAGTGGGGGAGGGGCTTATAGGGCATGGGAGTGGTTTACAGGGATACTCTGCTCCAACAGAAGTGTGGGGCTGACACATATTGCTGCATTAGGAGCTGATCTGATGCCAGCTTGGCCCAGCTGGGAGACTATAGCTGTTTCTGGCCTTTGTACAAACAAGGGCCAATATCAGTGGTTTTCTCCCAAAAGTAGCCATCCTATTGCATCAGCTATAACTAGCAGCTCACTGAAAAAAGAACCAGTACTAAGGGATATTAGAGAAGCGTAGGAATAACACACCAGATGGTCATTTCCACCCTATGAAATGTTCCTTAGCCAATGTTTAATGGTGAAGTATTTTAACGGTGAAGTAATTTAATAAGCAACCATGCCACAAACAAACCTGTCTCTGACAAGAAATTTCGTGTCTGTAGCTTACCATACATACTCGTTACACCAAAAAATTGGACCCCATTTGTCAAAGAATAGTACTTTAACATCAAGTGGTGGATAAAACACACATATTATGTACTTGAGTGAAAGGAGAGATATCCTTGATTATATTAACAAAATTCCTCTGATCTACTGATCTAATGTACTTTGGTATCAAAAGTAAAATAACTGTGAGTTATTACAGCCATTATATTATAATTTCTTTAAGGGGCCCTATCTGCCTTCTGCTCCAATACTCTTTGTTTACACAATCTGGTTTATTCCTGCTTCAGAGTAAAATACAAGGTAAAAGTCTATACAAAGCAGTAATGTGAAAAGTAGAATAATTTACTTTAAAATGAGGTGGAGTGAAAGCAAAAAGTCTCCAAAAATAGACACATTTAATTTCAGATACTTGTGAAAGGTACTTGTGCACTGTTCCATTCAATAGATACAATAGTGATACAATCATTACATCCTTCAAGAAGCCAAGAGCTGCTCACTAAGTCATGCTGTCCCCTCCTGGCCTCTGATTGGCAGTTTCACTTCATGTCATTACAGGCAGACACAGAAAGACAATCTGCATTATCCTCTGATTCATCGTCTGCGCATTCAAGGGAAATGGATTCTCCTTCTGAACACAAAGGTGTATCTTAAAATACTGCACACACTGTAATCCTGGTCTGGGTTGATACCCATATTTTCCATGTTTGTATTGGTGATCTGCATATTAATGAGCTACTGTTTTTAATTAAGACACTGTTCTTCAACATCATTCATTCTAAATGGATGATTAAGATATTTAAACTAGGGCTGTTAGTGAGGTCCATGAACGTTCAAAGAACTTCAGTTAAAAAAGTTTAAAAAGCTATTCATATATCAGATCCTTCACGCTGGACGAGAGAGGATTTCTTCCAAAGTTTTTATTCAATAAAGGTTTTGTTGGAACTCTGAAAAGTATGCTCTGTATTTCGGGCTAAAGTGTGTGGGTGGATGTTGAATTTCTGGGCAAATGTTCCAAAAATGGACAGATGCCATTTATAACCTGCTTGGTTTGTGCCATTCCTATAAACAAGTATGTAGAGTACCTTATACACTATACACCAACTACAATTCACCTAAAAAGTATTTTCAATACTTATCACACACCAAGTATTTTAGTACTGTATATTTTTCAAAAATGGATAAAAAATGGTTTCAAATATGTAATGCCCTGTGCAGAGATGAAGTTATTGTAAGGGCCCTCTGTCAAATGCAAGGAGGTGAATCAAGGACATGTGAGTTCAGTGTTGAATGCCGGGATGCTTCCAGACAAGCAGCGGGGTGGGGCGTCTCTCTCCAGAGAAAAACAGGTGCTGGTAAAATTATAAAGGTTTCGACTAGTTAACCATATTATTAACAGGGTGGTAGTTAAGGCACTTGACTAGTAGTCAGAAGGTTGCTGGTTCAAACCCCACCTCTGCAAAGTTGCCACTGTTGGGCCTCTGAACAAAGCCCTTAACTGTCAACTGCTCAAGATGTATTCAGTCACAATTGTAAGTTGCTTTGGATAAAAGCATCAGCCAAATGCTGTAAATATAACATAACATGACCTGAAAGTCTTAAGAGAAAGAAGGGCAAGGTGCTCTGGTTTAGAATAAAAATCCAGCAAGCAAACAATCAGCTCACAAACCAACCCATATAGTCTATCGTTAGGCAGATATCTCTTTCAGCTCTATTTCAGACGTTTCAGTACCGCACGGAAAAATTTTGGGGGGACGTACAAAAGGACTGCTATACCTTCTGTACTAAGGTGTACACCACATGCTGGTTTGCTTGTTTGACTGCAAGACTGCAGAAAATTTTATGTAAACAACTACAAACTTGATTTACACCACTGTCCAAAACCGTGCTACTGAGCTCTTGTTAGCAGCAGCTATTGCTGACATTGCTTCGAGCGAAGAGAATGATTTTTCTGCACTGAAATGTAAACTCTCCAGTTTGGGGAGTGTGAGCACGATAGAACGAGTCCTGCTTGTACTCAGCATTTCAGATATCCACCCTGACACACACACACACACACACACACACACACACACACACAGAGTCACATGCATACAAACACACACACACACACAGACACACACACACACACACACACACACACACACACACATCACGATCATCACTACCAGCCGCCTGCCTTTGCAGACCATTGCCATGGTAACGGCGCGTGCGTGTGAACAGCTTGGAGACGGGAGTGGCAGCCTAGGAAGCCTGTGTTCCATGCAGAGGCAGAGCGCGCATCTCAGCTACCTTATTCAACCTGTCTGTATAAAACATGCTATCCGTTTCTGGGAGCACTGGCCCTTTAAGAGGCTGATGAACAACGTAAGCCTCTCACAGTGTGATGCTATAGTGAGGAAGGAGGAGAAGACTTTTTAAGTCATAGTCTGGGATTCATAAAGAAGCATTATTTTATTTGTTGAAAACAGCCACCATCTATAACAATAAAGAAAAAAACATCCATTTAAGGCTGAATTTTTTGGTAGTTCAGTTATCCTACTCTAACCTAGAGTATAACCTACAACATTACAAATGAGATGCATTCTTGCATGGATTTTTTTTTTTTTTTATCATTCCTTAAAATAAGGTTCAAAATAAGATCCTGTGAGGTAGTGATGCAAGAGTGCATGATGCAGTGATGCATGAGTGGTCTCTCTCTCTATCAGTCCTTACACACAGACGAATGTCTTTACAGAAAGTAGGTCACTGTTTATGCATCATAATGCTGTATTGGTTTGTTAATTATTTGTGAATCAGGGATGTCAGGGGGTGGGGGTTTGTTGGGGGGTAATTGGAATTTCTATACGCTGTAATTCATTTCTATACGCTGCATTTTTACCATTCTAGCTGTCATCATATATGTTCATTTACTTAACATCATCTTGGAGCTACACACAGCATTTAGAAAGTAGACTGTGCGATTTAATTGCAGAACATTTCAGAACATTCCAGAACATTTCAGAATATTTCTTTATACTGTATCCATTCAAACTTCTCACCTTTGTGTTCTATTCCCTTTATTTATGTTATCCTTGTTAGGTACTAGTTGCATTCTAGGAATTCTACACCCACATACAACAAAATATACACTCTCCACCCACATTATTCTCAGGTACTCCTGTTCAACTGACTGTAAAACACTATTATCTAATCACTCAATCACATGGCAGAACCTCAGTGCATTTTGACATACAGATATGGTCAAGACAACCTGCTGAAGTTCAAACCAAGCATCAGAATGGGGAAGAAAGATGATTTAAGTGACTTTAACCCCCTGTTGTTGGCACTAGACTGGGCTGATCTGAGTATTTCATAAACTGCTGATCCACTGGGACTTTAGAAAATGGTCTGAAAAAGAACCTATCCAGTGAACAACAGTAGTTGAAATTGCTTTGTTGATGCCAGAGGTCATATAAAAATAGCCTGACTGCTTCGTGCTGATGGAAAGGTAACAATAACTTAAATAACCACTCGTTACAACCAAGGTATGCGGAAGAACATCTCTAAACATACAACACACCAACCAAGGTATGCAGAAGAGCATCTCTGAACGTACAACACGCCAAACCTTCAGGCAGATGGGTTACAGCAGCAGACTACCACAGTCTGTGCCACTCTCATTAGCTAAAAACAGGCAACTGAAGCTCCAATCCACATGGGGTCACCAACATTAAAAAAACTGGTCTGATGAATCTCGATTTCTACTGGTAAGGTCAGAAGTTGGTATAAACAACATGGATCCATCCCGCTTTGTATCAACAGTTCAGACTTGTAATGGTACTGTATTGGTGGGCGATATATTTTCTTGGCAAGCTTGGGGTCCCTTAGTACCAACTGAGTCTAAAAACCGAAGCCTACCTGAGTATTGTTGCTGTCCTTGCCTGCCCCTTTAGGACCACAATGCACCCCAACCTTCTGATGGCTACTTCCACCATGATATTGTGCCATGTGGCAAAGCTCAAATAATCTCAAACTGGTTTCTTGAACATGACACTGAGTTCACTGTACTGTACTCAAATGGCCTCTGCAATCATCAGATCTCAATCCAATAGAGAACCTTTTAGATGCGGTAAAACAGGAGATTTGCATCATGGATGTGCAGCCAACAAATCTACTGAAACTATGCCATAAAGAATTTAAGCAGTTCTGAAGGCAACCTGGTGCTAGCAAAGTGCACATAATAAAGTGACTGGTAAGTGTACATATAAAAATAAAAAATTCACAAATTTAAAAAAAGTTTCAGTGCATATGACTCATAGTGGACCTAGACATGGTTATATCACACACATATCTTATTTGATCATACAAATGTTCATCATACAGGTATTGCTGCCTGAACCTGTTCCCTGTTCTGTTCTATTCCAAAGCAAAAGATTCAAACCAAAATTTTGCTTACAAGTTGTCCTCTCTAACTCATCAAAAATATAAAGTAAAATTTTACAGAGTTTACTTTTTTTGCCTTTTCACACATTATTGGCTCTAGACCCCAAAATCTGAATGCTTAATTGTATTTCTTTTGCCCCCGCCCCCCCCTCTTCAAAATTAAATCCCGCCCTTATTTACATGCCATATTTAGGAAAAGCAACATTTCTGTTTCTATCCACCCAAAGATGACAACCTCGTAACGCCTCTGTTGTGAATTATACGTTTAGTCTCGTATATGAATATCTCAACCCACAAATTCAATCTTGCAGAGATGATTAAATGAACCAGATGACTGATTTTCATATATGGCAAATCATTGCTACTTTCAGCATGATAACATGCGCTCACATGCATGCACCCTCATCCAATGCTTATCAACAGCCTGCATGTACTTCAAACACAACATGAGTGCAGTGCGTGGTCAACAGCTGCAATCTGAATGCACACCACATTATGGTCTCCATGGCAATGGAGGGAACATACCCACATAACAGTGGTAATATGTGCTGATAAGACCAGACAATAAATACACATCATACACTGATCTCTAACCTCAAAATAACAAGTCAAGTGTGTGTGTGTGTGAGTGTGTGTGTGTGTAGTTGTTCATTATGTCTTCTGTTCCATGATGTCTTCTGTTCACGTTAGTGTGGACAGAGAGATGAAACCACCCAATTACTAATGATAAAAAAGCCAGAGTCCTATTTTGTCACATACACACACACACACACACACACACACACACACACACACACACACACACACACACACCACCTCTACACAGTACTTTGACAAACTGCCCTTTTTATTCATTGTTCCCAATAGACTCACTCTGCTACCATCCATTATTCATAACATCTAGCTTTCCTTCCGGCACTATGAATCACTCAAGCTTTGGTGCTGCTCGTGTTTCTGATGCTGTCCGGTGTTCGCATCTGCCCTACAGCATGGGGTGACTGTAGGGCAAAGCCACAGATCCACCAGCTAAATCTCTGGACTGTTCTGTTTAAGGATACTAATGTATTCCAGATTGGAGTGCAACAGATTTTCCAAATCCCCCAATGTCGTGAAACATTCTCAGATCTACAATCATCTGGATGGATCACTGTCGTAGCAGCAACAAAACAACATCAACAACAACAAAAATAAGAACTACAATCTGATCTAACGTCTCGGACCTGTCACTCATGCAAGACAGAGCATGTACAGGATCTTCTGAAAAATGAGAGCAAACTGAGTCCCACAGGAGTCTTTAGGACTAAAAATTACCCACCACTGCAAAGGCCAAACCCTACAGTGCCAAGAGCTAAACATTAGAAAGGAAGGAGCGATAGGTGTATTCAGAAACAAGGACTCACTTCCTAGGGAAATAGATCAGTTACCTTTAAGAAACACAGACGTAAAGCAGGGTGCGCTTTTTCAACATCATTTAAATAAATGTTTTTCTTAACACCAGATATTGTTTTATGCTTCTTAAATAACATTAATATTAAACATCTAATGAATTCTGTTATGGTATTTAATTTTTTGTATGTTTATTCATTTTAATAAAGCAATAGTGGCTCTGACAGTCTTGTTGATACTGCAGTCTTCATCCATACTATTCAGTCAGCATAAAATACTAAAACACTTAAGATGTTTGGCTTGAACACTACGTTAGAACTACAAAAATGATCAGCAATCAAATCATTACCAACATACCAAGTATACATACTCACACACACACACACACACACACACACACACACACATTAGTGAGCACGTTGTAAGAAACATTTGTAAGTATCATTTAAATGCCTGTTCAAGATAAGGAAAGGAGGCAGATGAAACAGTATGGAGACTGGTGCATGTGACTCAGTGTTGGCAGCACGATTTCACACCTCCGCGATACACTCCGATAATGCAGTTTACGAGTCAGCGACTCTCACACTGGACCCAGTCATGCACGTAAACCTCACGCCAACACCAGCTCATGTGTCAACGTGGAGTCGCACGGACACAGCCATTCACACTCATCTAGACCAAAAACGACATCTTTATACAGTACGAAATTACACTAGCGCAAAACTTTCTTTTATGTTATTCAGTTTTACGTATGTTTTAAAATGTGCAAAGAACGAAAGGTTTTATAGTAACAGTTGAAAAACAATTGCAGATGCTACAGATCTGTGTGTTTTTATGCTCAGGCAATGCTCTCTGTTATTACTGCAAAAGCTCAATGGCGGAGTTTCACCTAAGACATTTCCATGTCAATAAGAAATAAAATGTAATGCTGTCAACTCCTTGGAGATTTGCATATTTTCTGCTATTCGATTCCATTCGATTCTAATAATACAGTGAAAGAAAATAATTTTCTCATGGTGAATGTTAAAGCAATTAATACAGTACAGGTTTGGCAAGGAGGAACAGTGAGATTATTTCTAGGTCTAACATGCCTATGAATGTGTGTGGGTGAGAGGGTGTGATGCACAGGGTGTGTTTGAGTGTGTATTCTTGTTCCAGGGTGTAAGGAGCCTTTTTTGTGTGGGGGTGTGTAGATGGGAGGAAGCAAACTTCATCAGAGGAGTTGCTCCATTACAGATAAAATGAGGGAGAGAAATAAATGAGAAAGTATTAAGATAT
The DNA here is from genome assembly GCA_028565775.1 of Sternarchorhynchus goeldii. Classification (NCBI taxonomy): domain Eukaryota; kingdom Metazoa; phylum Chordata; class Actinopteri; order Gymnotiformes; family Apteronotidae; genus Sternarchorhynchus; species Sternarchorhynchus goeldii. Next base: position 1,788,041 of record JAOXYF010000025.1, read on the forward strand.
AAACAGATAAGCAAGACCATACAGCCAACAGAAAAACTGAGGAACAGACGACACACAGATTAAGGTTCAGAGCTCCAGGTTCTATGGCAGAAAGTAATGAGAAAATGTAATTTTCCTCTTCACAAAATCTTTCTTTCCACACCCTCAGTTTGAAACATCCCTTGAGCTACAAACCACAGAGCTCAGAGATCATTCTGGCAGTCATATTCACATCGGCAGATACATCCATATCCATTTCTTAAGGGACTGTTAATCTCATCTTTACAACATATAATAATCAACGATGCATTTTAAGACTTTTCTTCCATTTCATTTTAGTGCTAGTAACAGGATATAGAGACAAATGTTTTTTAAAAATATTATTATTATCATTAATAATAATAATAATAATAATAATAGTCATTGCTAATAATGAATAAATCCATTCACATGCAGAGAAGCAAAGATATACTGTATATTTTTTTCTATATGATACAGTATTTGACAAGTATGCGCTAATCCTAATTCTACAGTATATAGTAACTTCAGTGTTTAGGCACAGATTGACATGACCGTTGGGAAATGATGATGGTGCTGCAAAGCCACACAGTATGACATCTGACCATCTCTGACTGACACCCCCCCCCCTGACACTCACACACACACTCACAGAGACAGAGTGAGGGGGGAGAGGATCTGGGGGGAGGCAGAGGGGAGCAGAGTGAGAAAGATTACAACATCAAAGGAGGTACAAAATGCTGATGCAGTGGATTGTTTCAAGTTGCTTGAATGGTATCTCTAATTAAATACACTCCACAGGGAGAGAGGGTAGTAAAAGACATGTGAAACATTCAGACAATCACCGAAGTACAGTTTGATGATCCACTGCTAAACGAAGCTAATGAGTGCTAACGGTATTGAGATTTGTGAAAGCTTAAGACGTACTTATCAATGCTACTGATTCGCCAAACACCTTTACATCCCTGTTACAGCAGCCTACATGCTGACACACACAAACTAAAGGAGATTGGCTTGCTAATACAACCCCTGTCTGCCAGTCATAGGGGATCCAGCCTAGAAGGGTGATACTCTGAGCTTGGTTCAGAAGCCCTAATTAAGTTTGTGCAGGATAGCTGCATTGCCACATTCAAGACGTTTCAGCAGTTGACCAATAGGAATACTGGGTGGTAGAGGTTCTGGTGTGGACAAACAATACAAGTCTTAACAGGCATATCTAGTCACTTTTGGAAATCTACTTGACTTAATTACTGTTTACGTATATGACAAACTACTAGTGTGTTTGAACTATTAGAATCCAGAATTACTCTGATTATGTCAATATACTTATTGCAGTGGATACAATGTTCAACCTGGCTAAACAAGACTTATGAGAAAAATGAGTCAAATCTAGGCTAAAAAAAACTCAAATCTGGCCTACTGGCACAAGTACTACAAATTCTGTCAAAAGACCACACGTGAACATGATCAATAAAATGAAATCCACATAAATCAGTCTAATCCCAGTTCATTTGAGTAGTCAAAAAGCGCCTAACTGCCGATGACCGAGTGAGAGCAGTTGCTGTTTGTGCCAGAGGCACAGCAAATGAGGGTAATTATGAATCAACAGAGCATAATACCAACAGCACCCCTTCAAAGAGGACAACACAACAGTTACTGCTATCTGTGGGAGCTCAACCACATTACTGAGAGACAATGCTAAAGGCAGGAAGAAAAGAAGCTGCAATTAATGGGAATTAATTAGAGCAAAAAAATTATAAAAAGCAAAACGTGTCGATAAATTGTCAAAGAATTTGTACCTAGAAGTTTGCAGAGCGTAATACAAATGCTATTTGGATGCAAACTGATCCATTTACCAGTCGTATGACATTCAGGTGTATGTAGGTGTCAAATGTGAAACTTGAAACCATGGTGAAAGCAAGAGATATTCCCACAGAGAAGCTTGAGGTATTCCCATTGAAATATTCCCATTGAGATATTCCCATATTCCCATTTCCATCTAGCAGGATCCATTATCATCATACTTTTGAATCAGAAACTGTACAGTAATTAATATGAACTACTGCTGCATCAAACACAATACAAACAAACATAAGACTTTCGAGAAGGGGAGTGCATTTCTGTGCACCCATTTTGCACAAACTCAGCACTCTGCACAAGTAGACAGAATCCCTTACCATCTGAATGGGTCTCTTGCAGAGGTCTCTCTCTGTGACCAGTCGCTCCTGGTCAGTGACGTACAGGCCTTTCTGAGCCAGGGCCTGGATGACGGCGTCATGGCCGACCAGGGGTTTAACTGCATCATTCTTCAGGATCAGGCTCCCCGCTCGGCAGTACAGCTCGGCCGACAGCAGCAGAGCCGCCACTGGTGGCTTTAAATGCTCCTGTTCATACTGGTCAGTGTAGAAGGGATCGTTCAGGTCAGCCGGGATGCTCTCTGAGGAGGCAAAGGCCAGAAACGGAGGCTGTAATTGGTGTAGCAAAAGCATAAAGAAAAATATTTTTTTGCACATTTAAAATGAAGAACTATTCAGACAGAAGCGTTTGTATGTTCCAGTTTAAACCGGTATATTAGCATTGCATTTTAAGCTAATAAGCAATTAAAATAAACACACGAGCATAGATATTTTGATTTTGACCATATTATTTATGATATGTTTGCTTTGTAGTGTAATACAAGTACTTATAGTGACAGCTGTAACCACCAGACCAACTGAAGCCCTTGTTAGTTCTACAGCGATGGCTGAATTAAGTATGTTGTCACTATGGACACCATGGTGCTGATTGGTTGCGTACACCAAGTATGACTGTCTGACATACCACAGTAAATATTACTTTGTCAGGTCTCAGTGATTGGTTGAGTTTCAGGAAGAAAATGGCTAAACTTCCACCTATACACCCTCCCCTTTTTGCTCATCACTTCCCTTTGATCACCAAAGAGAAGCAAAGAACGACAAAACTCTGCCTGTAGTGTGTAGCCCAGTCAGGACAGTTCACACAGCAAAGATCCAAATACGTCTGCGAGCTGTAAAAGATCAGCGGTACATGCAACCAGATACCCATTTACACCCCACCTCTTCACCCAGAGGTCCGAACACACCTGTCAACACTTCTGGCTCCCGATATTCACTCCGGTTACCTGGTGCGCTCCTTGGATCAAACATTTTCCCATATTTTCATGCACTTTGGGGCAAAATGTAATTTCTTTTTGTTTCTATTGGCAAGAAATCAAAATAATAAAATTGTAATAAAACCTGAGTCAACAGTAGCGACTTCCAAAGAGCTAACACTTAAAAATAACTGTTACCCAGTGCTAATGGCTGAATACTGTATGTATTTTTTTGTGTATCACTTATTGAATTACAGGATTTTATTGTATTTTATTGGATAATGTTTGTAAGTATTTTGAAAAGCACTTTGAGACATAGAAAAGAGCTATATAGATAGATATTTACTTATTGACAACATAATAAGTAAATAATAATTTACTTGTTTTCAAAGAGAGGGGACATGCTGTGCTTTCCATGTGTGTTCAACAGAGCAAGATTAACAATTATTACAGTGTTAATTCACTATATTAGCAAAGTCATATGTTCAGTGTTTTGGAACTAATTGATACCATCATCAGAAAAAGAATACCATAGAACTATTACAAAGTATACAATATTGTATACTTAATCAAAAATAAAATAGTAATCTTTGAGTATCTGAGGAGCTATATTTTAACAATTTTGGTCTAAAACATGACCATTTCTAGTTGGACCAGCTCTAGTTACTATGGCAACTATGAGGCGCTTGATTGATTCTCCTTCATGAAGTATCTGCCCCAAAGCTCCTCAAGAGTGTTGTGAAAGACAGGCAGACAGACAGAAAGGAATAAAAAAAACAACACAAGCAAGCATGAGAGAGAAAAAGAGAGAAAGGGAAAGGTGACGAGCAAGACAGAGAGAACAAGACAAGAAGAACAAGAGAGAACGAAATGGAGTGTGAGAGAAAGAGACATTTCAGAGCACAAGTAAGAGAGTCATGAAGCTTTAAGAGAAACCAAATACAAATGGCACTTTTAAAGGGCTCTGAAAGCCCTCAGTCCTTTAGAGGGCTAAAACACTGAAGTCCAGTTCAAACCACACATATCCCATTTAAACTATGAAACAACAGCCAGACAACAGAATTACTAATCTTCTACTAACTTCTGACTGGAAAGCTGAGAGAACAAATCCTTCATTTGTGTACAGTTGCATCATGCTGTATTTAAATTACAGATATAGCTATTGTATTACTATTTAGCAAGAAAACAGGCATGGGTATAGACACTGGTATCGGCCTGTGTGTCGTCTGTGCCCCAGGAATCATTTCAGGGATCAGTGAAACACAGAACATTCCCATGAGAGTCAATTAAGGCAAGGGCAACTCAGAGAGAAATGCTAAATCCCACATAGGAATAATAGCTTAAGTGGGTGGTTGTGACCATACAAAATCCAGTGCAGAGGCTATTTCAGGCTGTGATACTGTCAGCGAAAGAACAGCATATTTGCCTTAATTTGGAGTTACTGAGTATTGTGGTAGAAAAGAAAACACTAGATCAAAGGTAAAAGATTCTTGAAATAGACTATAATTAAACTGAATCAATTCAGGTGTCACTGACTTTAAGAAAATTAACAAAAGGATTTGAAAGAAGGACAAAGGATTTGAAATCAGGCAAATTCAACTGAGGTTCTATGAGGTAACAGAAATCCTTGCCAGATGGGAAATCTGTGGTGCTAGAGCAAAACTACCATAGTAATTCACTAAATTCGACAGATCTATGCCAAACATGGCAATGTTATTGTAAATCTCGGTATTCACTGTTGATGCATCTGGTTAGTGTTTTCTGATGCCATATGACCAAATGTCCCCACAAGCTGCACTTCCGGGGTGACCCTAGCATTGTGTGGTCTCCGGGTGGGTGCCCAGCACAAAGCACAGTGTCTGTCAATTAAGGAAAAAAAGCTTTAATTTCCCATAATCCTGCAGTTCAAGATCGTGCCACAGCAAGACACTTCACAAGCGACTGGGAATGGGAACTATGTGTTTTCATTACATAGATCATGAAGAAAGCAAGAAACAGACGATTGTACATTTTATGAGAGGGGTGAAGCTATCCAGATGGATGTCTATGCCTTCATGGAGAGAAAAAGTTGTTGTTGTTTTTTTCTGATCATGTCTGATCAGAGATACATATTTACATGGCCATCAAGGCCGTATCCTAAACAGCTGTGATCTCAGGAGCAGCCAGTCTCCGATGATTCAGTGTATGTGTGTGTGTGCCTCAGTTCACCATTTCATGCCGAATGGAAACTTTATAATTAAATGACCAGTCCCAGTTCTATCTGGTGTGCTAAACAGCATTATAGTCTTTATATAGTGCCTTGACTGTAGTGTTGTCTATTGTTTCTCTACAAGTACACAAAAATGCTGTGTCATATGTGTGAGATATCTGTAAACCTATAGGGAAGATATTTTCTTTTTAAGGGGTGTAGTAGTGAACCTGGATTAGCAATGGCTGATAAATTAGATGCAGTGTAGCTTTTTTATGGAAATAAGATGCAAGTATATGACAATATCAGTATGGCTATTACTGCTTCTCACTTTCACAGTTAGTTTTTCTGATAGTCTAATGAATCAGGCCCGCATCACCATACAATATGGGGTAATGTATGCAAAATAATGACCTTTTGCCAAATGACCTAATAAACCAGTGACCTAATAAATAGATAAATTAATGTAAACATAAAATGTGTCTCGTATAATTTGTGTTGCTAAGCAAAATATACTTGATATGGCATAAAGCCATTAAAATAATGATTTCTCAGACAAAGTGGTAAATAAACAAACAAAAAAAGGTCGCCTATAAGAAAAAGAAAAGGACGCCACCTACCTGTACCAAATGCTTTGGCCACAAGCCATGTGAGACTTGCACGGATTTTTGCTCTGTTAAACTCATAATGCTCAAAAGACTTAATAGCAGGTACAATGAAAGTCTTTTTCCAATCTTTTGACTCCGTCAAATCCCCCATGTTATCAGAATCAGTACCAGCCGTGGTGGTCGTCTGGTTTCCTACAGGTCCGAGGCGAACGATGACATCCTTCCTAAGGAATTCAACTGACCGAAATTGTATTTATGGTTTGCTTTCAATCAGTGTTGTACATATGTTGTCCTGTTCGTGTAGTTGAATTCGATTATAGGCTAAATTTCTGACTCCTATTCAGGGTGATCCCATTCGATCCAAAAAGTGGGGTACAGACGTAAGATTTTCACCCATTCTGATTCCTCTATGTCCTATTTGACTGCGAGCGATTCCCTCTTAAAGAAACATGCATTGTCTGTTTCAGGGAGCTTAGAAGCAAAAGCCAAATTCACTAAGTCTTTGTCCTCTTCGTGAACTCGAAGTGGCCCTTCGTGTCCACATAGTCCCACTTTTACGGTATTCCCTCCTCTAGAGGATCTCTAGTCTATTCATCCACGCTCGCTGCGGTTTTCCTGCCGCACCGTCTAGGACGGCCCTAACTGCGCTTGCGCGATCCGCCCAACATAACAACAACCTCAGTAAAGCTGGCAGTGGCGTTTTGTTTGACGTTTAATCTTTTCCCCCCAACTAACTTGGGTAGAATATGTTTGCTGATTTCTCTGCGACATATTTTCTATAATACAGCCAATATTTTGTATTTTCCCCTGTTAATCAATCTCTCTCTCTCATATATATA
>JAOXYF010000025.1:1794877-1809672 GCA_028565775.1 Sternarchorhynchus goeldii
ATGATTGCATGTACCGCTGATCCTTTACAGCTTGCAGACGTATATTGGGGTTGCGGGGCGGGGGGTCAGTGGAACGTATTCTCTGTAGCATCAACTACAACACCCACGATGTCGATGGACGATTTCGTCATATTTACGCGACATCAGAACCCCAAGAAGCGACGATATAAACTGGAGCTATGTTGTTCTAAACCCACTGATGAAACTAAGTAACTAAGGGCTGCAACAATAAACCATCTTAGAAGTCTTAAAAGTTCCGATTTAAACCGATAGACGACAGTTATAGAAATTGGCTAACTAATGTAGCATTGCTCTTCGGTGATTATTTTGTTATGAGCCTGAACAGAAGATGTTTATGCCTAGATCACTGAAACTCAAGAGAGCTCTTGACAGTCAGCCGAATGTGGACTTAAAGAAAAATAAAACGAGTCTGGATGATACTGTTTCTACCTCGTCGTCACTTGCTACGGATGTGCCCGGTGTCCCTGTATGCTCTCCACTCAATATAGACGGTGAAACTGAAGAACCACGCGAAGATACAGATTCCCCGGCACTTCAAACCGACCAGGGTAATTTATCGGGGAAGAATGAGGATATAAAGGCAGAGGATGATCATGAAGAAGAGCCAGTAAAATCCTTCAAGAAAAGCCAAAGGTGGCCCGAGCCCGGGGAACCTGTTTGTGTCGTGTGTGGTCGTTATGGCGAATATATTTGTGACAGTACCGACAACGATGTGTGTAGTCTAGAGTGCAAGGCAAGTCACTTAGCAAAGATGTGTACAGGCCTTGGACAAAAGCTCTTCTCTAAAAATAAACAAGAAGACACAAGCATTCCTTCTGTATCAACAGACACTGCATATATTGCAGATAGTGTTAGTGACCATGAACTAATTTACTCTTACAAGGAGGATGCCTTCATAGCAGAACTGACGGAAGAGCAAGCTGAGAGGGTGAAGAGAGAGCTATTCATTGTCACGGATGGCCGCGAAGTCAGCAGGCCTATCATCGAATTTGAACACTGCCACTTCCCTGAGGCTCTCAGGATCAACCTGAAGAAGGCTGGCTATGAGACACCAACACCCATCCAAATGCAGATGGTACCTGTAGGTTTAATTGGGAGAGATGTGATTGCCACGGCTGACACAGGCTCTGGAAAGACTGTTGCCTTTCTCCTACCAGTTGTTCTTCGCTCTTTGGAGGTAAATCTGTTGAGAGAAAATCAACTAACAGCAACAAAACAGTGGATGACCAAAACAGGCATTCATCTGGTTGGTTATGAACAGTTAATTCAAATGTAATTACACTGGATGATACATTTATGGTAATTATTGTCATATTATTGGCATTTGTGATGCTGATACTGCAGGAGCCTGTAATATGCAAATGGTGTCTCTAACAAATCACTTTGTATTGTGTGCTGTGAGCATTCTGACTGTTTCCAAATGAAATAATAGTAATCATCTTAATCAGGACATTCAAATAATTTAAGTAGATATTAGTAGATTAGTAGATGATATTAGTAGATTAGATATTATATTAGTAGATGAGTTGGTTATATTAATCACAGCTTATTGTATATGACTGTTTTCATGGATGCCTAACTTTGATTTTCAGCAAGGAGCAGGTACTTCCCTCGGTCCTATGGCTGTTATATTGACTCCGACCAGGGAGTTGGCTATCCAGATCGAAAGACAGGCAAAGGAGCTGATTCTGGGCCTGTCCAATATGAGGACTGCTCTGCTTGTAGGTGGAATGCCCCTGCCTCCCCAGCTCCATCGTCTCAAGCAGAAGATCAAGGTAATGTTCCAAAGTGTGTGTTTCCTATACCAGTATCATTCAGATATACTGGGCACCACCTGGCCTGCTCCATTGTGTTCTCCCCCTCCATTTTAATTCAGTGCAATTTTGGTTTGTCTTTACACAGATGTACAGTGTAATGAAAAACCTATCTGAGTTTCTATGAGTAACATTGATCTATGAGTGTGAACATGCAACATGTTCATGGAGAGAATACAGTACACGTGGCAAATAAAACCAACATAAAGAAACAACAAATGTTTGCAATATTGTTTAACTGTTCCCTGTGCATACTTACAGATTGTGATTGCAACTCCAGGCCGCCTCATCGAGATTCTGAAACAGAAGGCTGTTCAGCTGGACAATGTGAGGGTTGTGGTTGTTGATGAGGTGCTGCTCAGTTTGTTCTTCTATGGAATTTGTTTCTTTATTTAGGCTATTTTGAGCTTTAAGGCTCCACTCTTTGTTAAAGCTCATGTTCTGCTCCTGGCTTCAGGCTGACACTATGCTGAAGATGGGATTCCAGCAGCAGGTGCTGGAGATTTTGGAGCAAGTTCCCAATGAGCATCAGACTCTCCTAACATCAGCCACAATTCCAGCAGGAACAGAGCTGCTAGCATCTCGCCTAACACAGGACGCAGTACGCATCACAATTGGTCAGAAGAACCAACCCTGTGCCAATGTTCGTCAGATAGTTCTTTGGGTAGAGGAACCATCAAAGAAAAAGAAGCTCTTTGAAATTCTAAATGTAAGTAATGAAATAATAAAAAGACAACTGTTTATCGAATTTAATATTCAATGAACATCTGTCATTATTTTTGTTTTTGTTCTGAAATATTACCTTATAATATTATCATTGTTGTAGCATTACCATCAAACTGTATCATGTTCCAATATAAAGTGGAGATACCCTAGACTATATTTAGACAGCTGTTAGGGCTCTACCCCCACTTCAGAGGAAATGGGAGGGTCTTCTACATTGGTCATGATCCAGGAAATGAGTAATGGCTCATACCATTCATGCTGAACAGGGAGCAAGAAATAACTCCGCACTCAGACAGTATTTTAAAAAATCCTACCACCACCAGAATACATTTGCATACGTCTTGGCATCACCAGAATTCACACATTCTCAAATATCTTGTTAAAAAAACTACTTTTTAGAAAACGTCTTACATGCCATATATGGTTTTAATATGAATAACTTTTGGGTTCACGTCTAAGGTTAGACATAGAGCAGTAATGCATAAGACATATTTTCCTGTCACTCCTTTTTAAATCAATGCCGTGAACCCCAGTTTGTTTAGATTAGCATTTTCTAATTTACTGTATGAATTCATTGGGACACGTCAGAGTAGATGTTTCAAGAGCTTAGAATAACTTTCTTATTGCGAATCAATTTATAATGTTTTTTTTATTCATTATTTACAAAGAGGTATGGTGTAAACAAAGGCATTCCAGATCCAGACAATTCCATTTCTACAGCTTCCTGATTATTTATTTACCCAATTGGCTTCATGCAGTTTCCTTTATTGAGACTTCCAAAAATATTAGATTTGTCTGTTTATGTAAACCCTTGTTACAATTTGTCAGCATCTTAACATGAACTGGTTTTCTTCTCCCCAGGACAGAAAGCTCTACCAGCCACCGGTAGTAGTGTTTGTGGACTGTAAACTAGGAGCAGACCTTTTATGTGAGGCTGTGCGTAAGATTATGGGTTTAAAAACAGTTGCGATCCACTCTGACAAGACACAGTTGGAACGTAATAGAATTCTGAAGGTAATGTCTTTTTAAAATTCAAAGTCAGCTTCGTCATTCCTTTACAGTTTCTTCATTTGACAGCAGGTGGAAACACTGAAAACAGATAAAAAAATACATTAAGTAAATGCAGGAGACTTTACAAAAACTATGCAACAAATTATACAGATAAAACTGATTAAACAGTCACTATGCAGGGGGCAGGACAGTAGGACAGGTACTACTTGTTAGGTAATGGGGAATGTGAATTACTATTTTACATGTATTATCCAGATCACACTGATAGTTTGTACAGACCTATGATAGAGATATTAATTGTGTAGTGTCTTAGAATATGTTGAATGCCTATATATAATTGCAGGGTTATTGTCTTTTTTTGACTAAGGGTCTGCTTGAGGGCCAGTTTGAAGTGGTGGTCAGTACAGGTGTATTGGGGAGAGGACTGGACCTGGTCAATGTCAAGCTTGTGGTTAATTTCGACATGCCAAGTAACATGGATGAGTATGTCCATCAGGTATGATGATCTTAGAAACCAATGCGGGTGATGCCAGCTGGTATTGGAACAGCATCATCATCACTGTCTGTTTGTGGTGAACATCATGTCACGTTGTGATGACGTCATTGTCTTTGAACCTGTGCTTACAGATTGGCAGGGCAGGAAGACTGGGCCACAGAGGAACAGCCATCACCTTCATGAATAACAACAATAAACGCTTGTTTATGGACATCGTGAACAGAGTGAAACCCACTGGCTCCCTGCTCCCCCCACAGCTCCTTAACTCACCACACCTACATGAACAGCAGAGGAGGGCCAAGCGAAGGAGTAACCAAGGAGTGGATGATGTTGTGACCAAGAACAACCTTATTGACATCATTAAAAAGCATGACAGGAGCTATTCTAAAAAGTGACAAGGATTTTATTATTTAAATTTACAATAAATGTACTTTCAATAAATACATGTTGTAATGGGCTGTCATTACCCTTTTGTAAATACAAATGTAATCAGTATTTTAATTCGTTATTCATTCCGGCAGAGTCACATGCAAAAGCAAATCAGTGTCTCGGAGAAGTTTTGTGGGAAAGAAACCAGTGCTGTCACCAAGTTGTATTGCATCCTGCATCGTTAAATCTGGATCTATTAAGTATATGGTGTAGAGAAAGAAAGGTTTGTACTGTGCTGTCAAAAATAGCACTTTGATATTTAGCACGTTTACTTCTTTGAACAATTAAATGCAACGACATACCGCCACCTGCTGATAAATACATTTTACTGCATGAATATTTTTTAGACTCTTTTCCATGACGTAATACTTTTCTGTGGGCCAGTAATATTACGCTAGTGTTTTTTGAATTGAAGCGGCAAGATGGCGATGTAAGACAGTTTTAACTTTGCGTGTAAAGGTAAATAAAGTCTCAGTGTATTTTTGTTTGTTTAGCTAAAGTATACTCGCTTTGAACTTTTAACTAGTTAACAAACCTGACGGCTTTTTTTTAAAAAAAACAATGACAGTTAATCATGGTGTTAATGTTTTGCAGCAAATAGCTATCATTAGCTAGACGCATGACCCGGTTAGATACAAAGTTATATATTTCGCTTTCCCACTTTTAAAAACAGATTCATAATTAATTCCGAACAATTTGGCTCACGCCAAGTAGCTAGCTAGTTCGTGAAAAGCGGCGGAGAAGAAAATGGATGACTACAAAGGAGAAGAAGCATTTGATATAACTACTGAAAAAAACAGAACATACATAATATCTACAGAAACAAGTAAATGTGTGGAGAAGTCAAATACAGTTTCTTCTCGTGGTCGTTTCACTCTTCAAAGAAGAAAAACAAACAGCAAAGGGGCCGTGAGCTGTGACCACACACCACTTGAAAATACAGAGAACCAAAGTGAAAACCCTGGCAAACGATTAACTTTACAACGAAGAGCCAGAGCAGGCTCCGCTGAAAAAAGCACTTCATATACAGTAGCGACGCCTGCGAAAAGAGCGTGGACAATTTCAAAAATTCTGTCAGAGCCAAACAGTCAAGCCTCAAGTGGTTCGTCTCTACTCCGCTCAGCTAGTGTTAGAGAAACGGAATTTAAAAGTACAGACATAAAAAAATCGATAAACAGACCTTCCAAGACTACAGAGAAAGGAGAATGTTTTGCGCAGAATATCTTGGCCACTGTCAAAGGAGATGCCGCTGACGACCAAGGCAAAACATCAACACCAACGGGGAAAACGAAGTTCGAGAAAGTAAGTTTAAAGAAAGAGGTCTTTGAAAGATGGGCAATGAAAGATATTTCAAAGCCCGTCTCAGGAAAGCACGCCGGTATGGAGAGACACCAGCAAAAGCAACTGAGCGCTGGAAACGGTAAAGTTGTGCCCGCGGGTCCAGCCAATAAAAAGGTTCCTATTATTAATCAAAGCAGAAATGGTGTACACACCCCGCGCTCAACACAGACGAGAAGACCAACAAGTCATTTGAGTTCTACTCCTGGTGGAGCCTTGAACACAACTAAAGCTAGACTGCATGTGGGAGGTGAAACACCTGCCTCTAGTGAAGTTGGGAGCCAAGCCTCAGTTTTACAATCCCAGGAGCTCAAGATGGAGAACAGTGCAGTTACTGTGGCTGTGAGAGTAAGGCCTTTCAGTTCCAGGTAATATACTGTGACTTTTCCCTTATACCTGAACTTGTAATATTGAATGTATGACTGTATAAAAACCTGCATCTCACATTAATAATTTAATACTTATTTTTTATGTTTTATTTTTGCCAGGGAAAAGGATGAGAGAGAACATCAAGTAATTTTCATGGACAATCAGGAGACTGTAGTTAAACACCCAGAGACTAAACAAACATACACATTTTCTTTTGACATGTCTTTTTACTCTGTGGAGGAAACGGATCCACATTTTGCTGGTCAACAAATGATTTATGAAAAGCTGGCTAAACCCTTGCTTGAAAGAGCCTTTGAAGGGTTTAACACTTGTCTTTTTGCTTATGGGCAAACCGGTTCTGGAAAGTCATACACGTAAGTACTTTTCCCCTTTCTAAAGATATTGTTAGCTACCATTGTGGTCCCTTGTGTAAGATACTGTGGATATGATGGGAATAGCATTTTCTGTTTTTTCTGACATATCTTTCAGCATGATGGGGTTTGGTGAAGAGCCTGGAGTTATACCAAGATTCTGTGAGGAACTTTTTATGAAAGTTTCTAAAGTTGACAATAAGGTGAGCTGTCCGAGTTCCAAACTCTGCTAAGGATCTTCATTCAGTTCACATTTGTTGCACTGCTTTTGCTTCTAACATTCAGGAGTCAGTCAATCAAGAACCGATCACCTTCCTTAGGTCTGATAAGAACTTTCTCTTAAAAGTTAATGTTAAACATGTGTTCAGATGCAAATGTTCATCTATTACAGGTTACTTGTCATCTGGAAATGAGCTACTTTGAGGTATACAATGAAAAGATCCATGATTTGCTTGTAGTGAAGGATGAACAAAACCAAAAGAAGATACCAGTGAGTAGAATAAATTTGTAGTGTGCAATGTTTCATGTCAAATTACTGTGGTCTAATGTAGCACCACCCATTATAGCCAAAATACACAAAATTAGCAATTCAGTGATAACATGCTTCTAAAATTAATGAATACATTGAGGAAATCTCTGAAGACAAAATAGCCATAATGCCTTTGGCTGTTTGGAGTTTTTTGTTTGTTTGTTTCTTTCTTTTTTTTCTTGCACCCAGTAATAACTTTTGGAAAATTTGCAGTGCAACAGTTATTTCCAATTTATAGCTTCTTGGGAATTGCTCTGTTCATAACAGGTTTGTCTAGGTGATTTGACCTCTATCTGTAAAACCGTTATGTAATTTTATGTACTATATACAGTTTGATGTTCAAGCTCTCCTTTGTCTACACATTTTTAGTTGCGTGTTCGAGAACATCCAGTCGATGGGCCTTATGTTGAGGATCTATCAACGTAAGCATTGAAGGCGTTTTAATGTCTTTTATTGCTAGTTCACATAAATCAACATTTGTGAGTTCTTTTTGTTTGTTTGGTTTTGTTTTGTTCGTTTTTAGGAACGTGGTTAGCTCCTATGCTGATATCCAGGTAAATAGGCTTGTATTGGTTATTTATTTCATCCCATCAGCCTGACTTGAATGTACAGATGTCCATTTGGCTATTTTCTAACTCTCTCTTTCTCTTGTATGTTGTCAGGCCTGGTTTAAGCTTGGAAATAAACAGAGAGCTACTGCTGCCACTGGGATGAATGACAAAAGCTCCAGGTCTCACTCGGTCTTTACTTTGGTCATGACTCAGACTAAGGTTAGTTACGCTTCTCCAAAACTATGTTGGCATCGTGTCCCAAATGGATTTCTTACCTTCCACTGCCTCCAATTGTCTCCCCTTGTTACACACAGACAGAATTAGTGGAAGAAGAAGAGCACGACCATCGGATCATCAGCAGGATCAACCTTGTGGACTTAGCAGGCAGCGAACGCTGTATCGCCGCACAGACCACTGGAGAGCGGTTGAGGGTATGTGGCCATTTGTGACCTTAACCCCTCTGCTCATTTCCGGTCGGATTTCCGCTGTCACGGGGTTGGGTCCTAATGTACCTGGGTTTGTTTTATTCAGATTGATTAGTGAAGTGAGAGAATCTATGAGCAGTGCTTCTCTTTGTGTGCAGAAGTAGGGCCAAATTAAAGCTTAGCTCAAGACAAGGACCTTGAACATCGATTAATCATTTTTACTCTATTCATTTGAAGTGTACAAGCTGCCTGACGGTTGTATTATTCTTAGGAGGGAGCAAGCATCAACAAATCTTTGCTCACTCTGGGAAAGGTGATTTCCGCGCTCTCCGAGCAAGCACAGAGCCGCAAGAAAACCTTTACTCCATACAGGGAGTCAGTCCTGACATGGTAAGAAATGTACTTATCCATCACCAACAGTTAATGACTTAATTGTTATTTGATCATGACACATTGATGTATAACGGTGTCATCGGATGGGGTTGGAGGAATTTGTATCCTATAAACAATAACGCCATTGTTAACGGCACTAAGTGTGGATATTTGGCAATTAAATGGATGTGCGTTTGCTGTAGTCTTTTTAGGGATTTGATGCATGTGACTCTCAACCTTACTGTTCTCGCTCTCGCGCCCAGGTTACTAAAAGAGAGCCTGGGCGGCAACTCCAAGACCACCATGATCGCCACCCTCAGCCCGGCCACCAGCAGCGTGGACGAGAGCTTGAGCACCCTGCGCTACGCTCAGCAGGCCCGTCTGATCATCAACGTGGCCAAGGTCAACGAGGATACCAACGCCAAGCTCATTCGGGGTCAGCACTTCCATCCTCTCCCTCCCCCTTTCACTTCCACCTAAGTCAACCTGCCGTGTGAAGGATTGTTCAGGGCAAAAAAAGTTCACCACACTGTTTCTCACCAGCCTCTCAGCAGAGGCTAGATTAACAGAAAATGTACCTTAGCCGTTGTGTTTTGTCTTATGAGCAGAGCTGAAAGCAGAGGTGGAGAAGTTGCGTGCGGCACAGATGAGTTCTCACGGCATCGACCCGGAGAATATGAGGCAGTTTCAGCAGGAAATCACCACTCTGAAAGCGCTCCTCTCTCAACAGGAGAGAGAGATGGCTGAGGTTCACCGGTAAACACAAAGGAGTTTTTGATTGACCATTGACGTGTACATGAAGAATTGACATAACCGATGTGCAACTGCAGAATTTGACCGTGTAGTTCTTTTTTTTAAATTTTTTTTTTATTTTGTGTAGAGCTTGGAAAGAAAAACTGGAGCAAGCTGAGATGAGAAAACGTGAAGAGACCAAAGAGTTGGAGGTTGGTGGTGGGTTTTTTTCCCCTCTCCTTTTTTCCTATTTGCCTTTTAGCATCTTACCGTTTAACTTGAATTTTAAGGGTCTCTTATGACTTGTTCCTGCATCTTGTTCTCACTTCCTCCTTGCTTTCAGCGTGTAGGCATCACATTTAAAGTGGATAACCGGCTCCCCAACCTTGTGAACCTGAATGAGGATCCCCAGCTGTCAGAGATGCTCTTGTACATGATTAAAGAGGGACAGACCAAGGTCGGCAAGCTGAAATCTGAATCGGCCTATGACATCCAGCTGTCTGGGGCACTTATTGCTGATGAGCACTGGTAAGATGCCTATGAATGTCATGCCCTTAGCTTAATACCTAGTCTTGATACCAGAGGCGTCCAGGACTCCTGGTTATAAGAAGAAAAATGTACTCGGGCTGCTGTATATGCCTCAGTTAGTAGTCACAGAAGCAAATTTTTTTTAAATCTAAGTGATTTGTTGTTGTGTCAGATTTGATGCTGGTCAGTACCATGCAGTGCTCCAGTTGTGTGAAATTTTACATTCCCAAAATAATGTCTAAATCGTTTAGGGTTTTCAGGAAATTTAGATATAGTGTCCTAAAATACTTGTAGGTAATACAGCTGATGGAGGCATAACCTCAGATAATGTAGATCAGTTATTATGTGGAACTTGATCAGCTGTAATGGAGTCTGAGCCTTTGATTTCCTTGTCAGTGTTATCTCCAATACAAAAGGCGTAGTCAGCATTATGCCCATGGACAATGCCAAGACATTTGTGAATGGAAACCTTGTGTCTGAAGCCACCGTTCTCCACCACGTAAGTAAAGCTTTTCTTTAAACTCGTGCAGACTATATACTAATAGTTGTTAGCTGTCGATATTTCTGAGTTCTGAGTAAGAGGGGAGATGATGACCTGCACAACCTGGTTTGGTTTGGTTGTTCCCAGGGTGACAGGGTGATCCTGGGAGGTGATCACTACTTCCGCTTCAACCACCCAGCTGAAGTACAGGGTGGGAAGCGAGGTTCCTGCTGGAGCAGTGGAGATGGCCAGAAGGACTTTGAGTTTGCCAAAAATGAGTTGCTTTCAGCCCAGAGAGCCCAGTGAGTTCATCTGCTAATATAATGATAAGTTTACTTGACTATGTTGCCGCACTGCTTCAACTTCACTATAGGAATTACAATATTACAGTTATGAATTACTGTATTCATACAATCTGGTGGCAGTGTTTTATTGATTTATCCTTCCACATGTTCTTGGTTTTGTCTCCAGGCTAGAGGCTGAGATTGAGGATGCCCGGCTGAAAGCCAAAACAGAGATGATGCAAGGAATCCAGGTGGCCAAAGAAATGGCTCAAAAAGAGTTGTCTGATCAGAAGCTGCATTATGAGAACAAGATAAAAGCTCTGGAGAGAGAACTTGTATGTCAAAGGCACAATCTGAGCAGGAGTTATTCTGCTGTGAGTATTTCACATGTGTGCTTGTCCTTTGTGAGCACTGAGAGCCTGTCCTCTTCACAGGAGGAGGAGTCTGACAGAAAACGAGCTGAGGAGATTGAGAGAAGGCGGGTGGCCAGCAAAATGGAAGAGCTGCAAACTGCCAAGAGCCTGCTGGAACAGGAAATGAGCGCACACAAGAAACGGCTGCAGGTGGAGGCTCAGGCTGCCAGACAGGTGCACAGTCTTTTCTTATTAAAAAAAAAAAAAAGCTCTTGTACAGCAATTGAAACTTGTTACCTGAGGTGTAAAGGATGTATGTCTGTGTCTTTATAGGCCATGACAGATAATGCTATTCGTCATGCTAAGATTCTTGAGGCGCTGGAAGCAGAGAAGAGGAAAATTGCAGAAGATCTAGTTGAGATTCAGTTGAAACGTGCCTTGAAGGTGAATCAGACTCCCAAAACTGGTATGTTAATTGTTAACTGCTTTTGACTGCTTTTGCTCGACACCTGTTTTATTATTTTGTTTACAACGGTGGTGTAATATGGGTGGATGCCTAAAAGGGCCAATTTGTCTGTAGTTGGCTACACCATTCCTTTTTTTCCCCCTAGTTGATAAATGATTCATTTATATAAACTTGCTTGTAAATGTAAATAGACTCTTCAACAGACTTAATTTGGAGATATTTGCTGTAAGTGAAGTGGCTAATGTGAAAGTGTGAAATATCACAATGTTCTGGTCAGCTCAGCCATTGTGAATTTTAGCAGTATAGCATCTTTCCATGTACTCAAGAGACTTGATTGACACAATTAAGTATATCAATGGCCATTGCATTACAGAAAAAATGGTGGTCGTGTTAAGATTTGCAAAAGCACATCCACAACTCATACCCCAAAAAAAATCTTAAAATGTTTGCTAAGAGCTGTACTATTTGCAGCTCCTCCTCAGTGGGATGCCATGAAGTTGTCACTGATGATCGAAGAAGCTAACAAAATAAGTGCAAAATTCAGGAAGCACACAGTCTTCAGCAGGTTGGCATACACCATGCAGGTTTTTTTGGGGGGTGGGGGGGTTGGTCGGTCAGCATTAGCCATCGAAAGCATCTCACCCTCTCTTTATTTTCAAACAATCTTTGCTCCATCACAGGCATGAAATGTCAGATAAGGAGAATGCAAGAGGGGAGGAGGTGCAGATCCAAGTACAGAACACCAAGCTGAATATCTCTACATTCTGGAGCTTGGAGAAGTTCCAGAGCAGCCTGGCAGCCATGAGGGATCTGGAGCAGGTAGTCCGATCCAGAACAGTGCTGGCCATGTTTAACGCACATTTAAAACGCTGATGAAGGCCTGTGTCCTAAAATATGCTTGTCTAAAATTGCATTGTACTTCTTTAGTCATAAAAATGAAGATGGTTTTGCTTCATTCTACAGTACCAAGGCGATCTTTCCTATTACCTTGGTAGGCTAATGTATATAGAGTGCAAAGTAATGTCATTTGGTCATTTGGCCTTAAAACAAGATGATTTCATTTTTCTCTTTCACGGTTTGTGCAGATTGTTTGAGTAGTTTTGAAAATTTAGGTGCAAGGCACCCCAATTAATGCTTTCCTAAAATGACCCCATTAAACCCATGAAAGTGAGCCATGCCGCCAGGATCCAGAGTTGAACGAGGTGCTTATCGCAGCACAGACAGACATGCAAGCTAACGATCCTCTCATATAACCTGTCTGTTATCCTCTTTATGGCCTGCTGTTCACATGAGCACAGGAACCATTCTTGAACACGGGCAGCATCTTGCCCAAAGACAGAACCAAGCAGCTTCTTCTCTTTCTTGTTTATGCGGACTGCTTGCTAAATCAAGTTCACTTTTATTGCTTATAGGGAAATTGTACCTCTAATGATGACGTGTTTTACGATCCCAACGACCAGTGGGAGCCAGATATATCATCAGCTTCTTCGTCGTCATCTCTTTCTCGCAGAAGGTACTTTTATTCCTCCTCTTACTCATTTCACTGTGGTCATGTCTTGCCTCCTGTTGGCCAGAGGCTTGTCTATGTATTTATGTATTTAGACTGCAATGGAAAAAGGTCTGCTTTTGGAATGCACAAAAAAAATAATACGGGCATTTTTTCTTTCATCTCTGTAATTATATGTGACTTTACTTAAAAAGGATTAAATGGAAATGTTCTCTTCTCCATCCTGGACCACAGAAGCACAGCTTATTCCCCTACCGGCTTCCTTGTTTGTTTGTTTGTTTGTTTTTTGCTTTGGCATGTTTATTACCTTGCTGGTAGCGCATTCGTAGATATGTGGCCAAACCCAACATGCCAGACTGTCGGGCCTCACCCCACCAGTCTGCCCAGAGCAGCTCTCTGGAACATGGCCCACACCCATGGCGAACTGGCCTTCATTTTGCTTCCCTCCCTGTCCCTCCTGAGAGCTGCTTCATTTCAGAGCATGACGCGGCTTCCTTGTACTTTTACACTGCTTCTTCACTGCAGTTCAGTTCTGAGAAGGAATGGCCCACACCCGCAAGCAAGGCTCGGTTCAAAAAGCTGGAAAATAAGTTGGTTTTTTGTTGTTTTTTTTTTTGGTTTTTTTTTAATCACGAGAGAGAACTAGGCTTATTGTAGTTCATTGTTTACCTGATTAAATGAAGCAAATGAACAAAATCAATAATGTAGCTTAGAAATAAGCAACTATATATTGGTCCCAGCGATGCGGTAGTTTCATTTAGAATGAGCAGACATGCCTTTGCGCAAGCCTTGTGTTCCCAGCAATGCTGAATAAAAGATGAACAGGACTAAAAAAAAAACCCAAAACAAAAAAAACATGATTTTATTAAGTGTCAAAGTGCGTAGAATAAAAAGAACTATCTGTATTGATTGCGCTTTGATGACTTAAGTAGAGGACTGGCCATCTGTTCTTGAATTCCATCCAGGAGTAGGAGTCTTCTGAAGAGCAGGCGTATCTCTGGAAGACTCTATGAGATCCGTGTGCACCCCATTCAGAGCCTGCACTGCTCTTCCTCGCAGTCTGCTGGTAATGTACTCCCGTTTGTGTGGGTGGGCCTTCTGACTAAAGGGCCTAATTTTCAGCAATTTGTGCATCGTAATTAACTCTTCATGTATCAGGACTTTCCCGTGTTCTATTTCAAGTTCAGATACAGGATTGTTCCCATCATAAACTGAATGCATTGACCACCATCGAAAATCTGCCAAACTCTGGAAACGGTGGGGGGGGTGCTCTTTCCATTGCTGCCCTGGGTAAATCATTAATATCTTTGGGTCTGTTCTTTTGTTTTATCCTTCCAGGTCTTATGGGTGTTAGTAAGCCTCCTTCGCTTCACTACAGCAACCCAGACTCTGTGTTGCCGGGCATCTGCAAAGATCTGATTGCTGCCACCGTCTCCCACTTGCGTGGCATCCCATCAGCAGAGGGGAGCAGCAGCCTGGCAGACAGACTAACTCTCGACCTGCTCTCCGTTCACAGTGCTGCCAACTCCATCGCAGGCTTGTATGAGAAGCTTGACGACGACAGCCAGGAGAACTGTAAGCTTTTCTGTGTTTAAACACCCATAAATCACCACTCATTCATCAGTGTCTGTCCACATGAACACCAAGGGACTTCAGCCATGTCATATATTACACTGTAGTTCCAAACACTATGCAGAAGTTAAGTGTGTGTGTGTGTGTGTGTGTGTGTATGTGTGTGTGTGTGAACAGTGTTTGTGTGCAGCACTCAAGCACAGGCCCATCTTGTGAGAGCCACTTCTGCTATTGAAAGAGCCGTGTTCATTACCATGCACTGGGTCTCCAGTATGAAACCCAGTACACACACAGTCTCCCAAACTGTGGAGGAGCTCAAGACAGAAGTAAAGAAAATTGGAGGCACACCTGAACCTGAAGCTTTAAAACTGTTTCTGTTTCACAAAAGATGATTCCTCATGGGTCATTGTAGAATGGATA
>JAOXYF010000025.1:1809772-1833487 GCA_028565775.1 Sternarchorhynchus goeldii
TAGGTTGTTTTAAGGATAATTCTTATGGACAGTTTGCAAACTAAACTTTTTAAACCTTTCTTTATGGCTAGTGCTATGACTTAGTTATTTAGCTTTGTGGAGTTTAGATTGTATGGGTGATTATCTCATCTGCCTCTTCAGGGCTGTGACTCTGAAATCTCCACTATGGTACATGAAGCTCAGAGGAAGACTGACAGATCTATGGACACTGCCCTCACTGCCATAGGTCTGCTGGCAGTAGTGACGGGGAACCACATGACCGAACATGTATCGGACGCCATAGGCAAAGTGCGACTTTGTTCATAATACTCAGGACTTTTTTTATTACACTCATTCTATAATTTTATAAGTGACTCAAGCAATTTAAAAGCTGCTTTATGCATTTTGCGAAAAGAACACCAGCTAAACACCAGTCATTGTAATCGGCAACTAAAAGCGTTTAACATGGTCTGGCTCTGTTAACTAGTCAGAAAACTTCTCCACAAGAAGGTGGTCGTCTTTGTCAATTATTTTGCATGTGCATGCAGCACGTGCTAAATGGTGGATGTACAATCATCAGGCAGGGGGAGTTAATTAGTGGGAACTGTAATATCAGATACGGCAATTTAATTCAAATATAAACAGCTAAAGCTAATAAAATGTTACTTATGATCTTCCTTGTTATTTTAACATCCTAAACTTCATTGCTTTTACTCCACACCCCACGTCCCTCTCTCCCCTTTTCTCCTCAGACGCCTGCTATGGTTTCTCTGCAGGAGGGAATGTGTCGAGGTGTAGAAGCCCTTCTAGAGGAGGCCATCTCTGTCAGCACAGTGATGCACAGACACGCTCAGCTAGCTCAACCCAGCACTCAGGTTGTTTTGGCAATTCTAAACGCTTAATTTCAATTATTTATGTAACAAGAAGTTGAACGTTTTACTCTTTCGTCCGTTTTTTTAGATTCAAAATGTAGTATAAAAGCTGTTTAGCCAGAATGTTTCTCACGCAGCTGATCATTTCCATTGATTTGCCTTCCAGTTTTTACAGAGCCTTAAAACACAAACGTTGCAGGTGGCAAATGCTTTGCTAGGATACCTGAACTGCACCATGCTGGTACGTATAAGAAGTAGTAGTTGGTCTTGACACTGTAGGACAAGGTTTTGAATTGATGACCAGCCCCACAATGACTTTGAATTAGCGTTTCACAGCACTAATGAAACGATGTGCACAAGCAGGCTTATCGCGTCCGTCTTGGGTTGTATTGTCGTCAAGATAATAAATGTTTAGAACGGTGTCATCCGTCACCTCAACATGGTTGGTTTTGTTATCTTCCAGTCCCAAACTACAGCCTCATTGTCAGCGTTCAACACGGCGCTGCTGTCACCTCTCCTTATCCATGCAAAGCTGCGCTTTATATCTAGAACACACAAACCGGACCTTGCATCCAACTTATTTTTTCCCCTCTAAGACATTATTGTTCTTATTTTTTTATTTTATTTTAGTACATACATTTTTTTTTGTCTCAACTTTGCCACAGATGCAAAAGATATTGTTTTCCCCTTCATTTTAGTTTTGTCTTTATAAATATGTTTGTAAAGTAGCAGATTATCCAACAAAGCTTAATCATACACACTCTAGGATCGTTAAGCATAATCCTACACTAGGGTCGTTAAGCCTAAATGTCAATTAGTCTTGAGTATAACTACCTGAATCACAGAGACAAGCGTAAACCTTTAGAGTTGCATTTTCTTTTTGCATTAGATCATTGTTATTACATTTACTTAATGTTTCTGAAAATGATGGTCATTCGTTGGTAAGGGCGCAGTGCAAAAGCTTTTGCTGAAGTTGGGTGGATCTTTGCGTGTGCGGGTGTAGCAGGAGAAGCCAAATTCTTCATGGGACACTTGTGGTGATGCTGAAGTCCTCCACCTGGGCCGTGTGAGGAACACAGCGGATAAGCTGTTGCGTCTAAACGAAGCCCTGCAGCAGCTTGACACCACCTTGTCTCGTGCTCTCAGAGGTAGCGTTATGTTTTCAAAGCTCTTATCACTAAATTGGCAGTTAAAACTGTATCATCACACATTTTCTTCCCCTTCATATATAATCCGTTTTTGTCGATTGTTCTTACAGGTAGAGGGAGTGATGCTGGCCTCTGTTCTTTTAAAGAAGCAATCAAGACTTTATCCAAGACTGTTGGCAATATAGTACATGGACTACCAAAACAGACAGATGCTGGCTCTGCTGGGAGTCTTCAGCTCCCATGTTTGAAGAGTGTTCTGGCTGCACGAGATGAGGTGCACTCTGCATTATGTGCTCTGGCAGCAGTCTTTGAAGAGAGTCAAGAGGAAAATCTGGAGCTACGCAACTCTAAGAGTTTGCTTGGAAAAGCAGAGGTTCAGGATCCAGGCCATGCCACAAGGAGTCGAGCTGTACCTAAAATAGTGCGCACTCTGTCCTCGGGGGTCAGTTCTTGCTCTAGAGATGTTCGCTGGGTTTGAACTGTTAAACCAGACAAATGCAGTAGCAGTCATTTTTGCACTAGTTTAAGGATGTGTCATGTATGTCGAATGGTTATCCACAGTGCACATTTTTGTTTGTGGTACTGTAACACTGAAGGTAAAGATGTAACTTTTTCATATTGGGTATAATTATATTTTACCTATGCAGGAGGAAGTAAATGTTATTAACCTCAGCTACCATTTGCTTCTGTTCATGCAAATGAATAAGGGTGTAAAAGCCCTGTATAATACCAAGGATATAGTAATGGGATTCAGTTGCTGATTAAAATGGTATTAACTAATTTCATTATTTAGAACTATTTTTAACTCTATTTTGCACAAATACAATTTCCACATTTTTGCCATGCATTCAAAAAAGCCAAATTCTGCATTGTTGGCATTAATCTAGAGCTTTCTTTGATCATGTAATTATGCAGTATTTATCACAATAAACGCTGATAACGACAGATGAGCTAATGTGTTTTCAATCATAGCTATAATATAAATTTGCCCAATAGTCTTTATTTCCTCATACATTTAACAGTAATAATCCAGAGATCTGTCCTTGACTATTTTTAAACGGTATACGTTTTTCGTGTGTATGAGACACACACACACACACACGTCTGTATATGGAGCGTTAGAGTTTGCAATTCTATAGAAGCTTGTACGCTATTGAAGGTTTGATCTATCGCTATTAATCTCAATGTTCCTAATACAGGAGCAAAAAACTGATATTTACTTTCGCAGCTTCTCTCGTTTGCAAAAGCTTCACGCGCGCAAACGCCCTCCTCCACGCTGGCGTTGCTGCTTGAAGTTCTCTCAATGAATTCTTAGGTTCTGATATCATTAAGGAGTTTCCTCTCTGTAGAAGAAACTAGCGACAGCATATGCTACGACTTCGGTTTATTTTGAAGTACAAAAAAGCGACGCATTTACAAAACGTTAGGTACTTTGTGAGGAAACTGAACGACTTCGAAAGGTAACATTACAGGTAATCATATAATAGTTTGTTGTAGTTCGCGGTAGTCTAGTCTCTACGAAATGTTTGATGTTTTGGATTTACTGCAGATTTTACAGATTTCCACGTTAGTTCTGTAATCCTTAAATAATTTCTGAACAAGCGTAGTTTAATTAATTCAGCGACGTCTTTCTTTTGTAACGTGTCTCAAACCATTTTTCTCTTTTTGTTCTTTGCAGAATGCATCTGTTGAAAATTATTTGCTCAAATGTTATTGTAAGTACCTTCGTCTTTTTTAAGTGTCATTCTTATAACTATATATGTTCAAGTAACGACCTCTGTACTTTCCAGGTTTTGATTCACCACTGCTTTGGAAAAGGTAATATCAGCAAAGAAGCCTCTTTTTTCCCTAATATCAGTGACAAGTTTCTATTTTTATTATTATTTATATATTTTTGTTTATTAAGATTATTTCTAATGTAAAAGCACTTGTACTTGGCGATCGTTACTATTTTTTGGTGTAATTCTTCCACAACTGTTCATCAAAAGCAAAAAGGAAATGTGCTGTAAATAATTGAATAATCTTGGTATACCATCAATGATGTGACTGTTTGGCATGACGCTGGAATTATCACCATAACGCATAATCTCTTTCCATCACCTGGCAGCTCTTGAAATTACTGTGGAAAGCAGAACCGTATTCCCAAATGACGAGGTATATTATCAGTATGTACCAGACAAGATGCAGTGGCATGCTGTCCATAGGCTGTGTAGACAGCGATCTGGAGCCTTGGCAGTGATGCCCAGCACTGGAGAGGTCCATGTCCTGACCAGCTTCCTACAGTCCTTGAACATCTCACAGCCTGTATGGATTGAAAACAGTATTCGTTCTGAAATAAGTGGTGAGATTTACATACTATGCTTCTTTTTCTCCTAACAATTTCTGACGTTATTAAGATGAACATACAGTTCCACTATGTGAGAATAGCATGGTATTACAATGATACCCTACATTTTATAAATAATAATAATAGAATTTTTTTTAATAAGCCACCAAAAAGTGCTTATTGCCCTGTTTATTGTCCAAGGTATGTCAGACTCCTTAATTCTGGAATTTCTGGGACAAAGCGACCACCACTCTGCTCGACTCTTGTATAATTTCTCCAGTATGCCTACTGTGACAGTTTGCACTCAACTTCGCTTTGATCCCACTTGCCACGGAGTTTTCACCATATTTTCTTACTCTTTACCTTCATTCATTAATGAGTTCCAACTCCGAGCTACGGTTACCCAAAGTGAACCCATCCAGCTTGCCCTGCTTGTGCATGGGAAACATGGTCCCTACCAACCAGCCATGGCCAATGATGCCTCCTGGCACTCCTTGTGTGTGAGCTGGACAGGCAGTGGTGGTGAGTGGGGTATCTCAGTGGATGGTCTGGAGGTTGGGCATGGGAGTCACCTCCACTCGTCTGACCACATCAGGGGGGATGGCATCTTTATCATCGGCCAAGATCAAGACACGTTTGGTGGATCCTTCAGAAATAAGGAGGCGTTCTGTGGGAGCATCACCCAACTCTACATATGGGATCGGGTGCTTGACAATGCTGAAATCCAAACCATGGAAAAAGAGTGTTCACCCATTCCCTCTGGTTTACTTTTCAAATGGAGCGTCTCTGGACTGGAAACAGAGCCGTCCCTACTGATGCACTGGGGACATGTTCAGTGTAAAGGTAAAGTGTTTGTGGTACAAGTGATTGGGGGGTGGTGGTGGTGGTTGTTGTGGCTCATTTAATTTAATGAAATGCTGGACTACATTCTACCTTCTGCATGTTTATAGTATGTAATGATTTCCACCTCTGATTAGGCTCCCTGCCGCTCTCACACAACAGAAATGCGTGGACTTTCAGCCAAGTTCTATTTGGCAAACTCAGCCCTAAATGGTTGTAAATATTTCATGTGTGGTGTAATTCAGAAACCCACCCATCAAAACAAACACTTCGCCTCTGACACAGCCCTAACTCATGGGAAATGATCTCTATGCTCTTACAGCCCATTTAAACGATGTGCATATGGCTTGATGGTCTGTACTTGTAACAGACTTGGATTAATATTTCTGTAGATCTATATTACGTTTGTATCATTTTAAATTAAGTAGACCATTAAGCAATAACCAAAGAACAACGCTGGGTTTTGGGTCTGGATTAACCAGATTCTTAAATTTACAAAGGAAGTGTTTAACTTTCTTTTTTTATAATTCTGCATTAATAATGTTTGTTTTCAGGTACCAGTGGTCAGCTCATAATCCCGTGGTTGAATGCAAGTTTACAGTATCACAATTTTTCTCTAGAGGATTCATGGATTCCAAATAATGATACCTGTATAACCTTTGACCCCACCAGTGGAAAGTGGGGCTGGGATTACTGCAAGGCACAAAGAGGGGGTGTTTGCCAGTTTCATAAAGGTACTAACTCCATATGTTTGTAGACCGATAGAGATTGGGGACTTTTAAAAATAATTGAATAAAATAGTTCTCAAAAAATAGGTGATTCTTTGTTTAAGTTTGTTTGTGAATGTTTTGTATTTGTAAACGTGAATGTACTTTTCATTGCAGAATCGTTAGATACCTTTGGCTTTCCCAAGACCCCGTTATTTACACAAGTCAATAATGGGCTTCATGCCAACACTGTGAGTGACAGAATCTCTACAGCTTCTTAATAGAACAGTTATAACTTTGCTGGAGTTATATATTGTTAGAATTTCCTATCCTCCTTATCCTGCGTTTGTTTCTCTCCACAGGAATCAGAAGAGAATAATTCAATTTTATTTCCAGAAAATGACCTCCTCTTGTTGAGCTTGTTTGCTCAGTCTGCTGTGAAGGTTATTGAGAGCAGTCCAGATATTATCACACCCTCTGACTTGCTGTACCTCACACAAGCCATTGAGCTGGCTGCAGCTGCTCAGACAAATAAAACGACGTTCTCTTCGGAAGTCCTCAAGTCCATGACAACCAACTATGTAAACTTAGCCAGTGGTATCATTGATCCTATCTTGGACAGGCAATGGATGGATTTGAAGCCTCTGGGGGTAAACTATTCAAAGCTTAACAAAATAGGGATGGGAGATAACAGCAAACATCCAAAGTACTTAAATACATTTGTTATTCTTCCTAAATGTTTGCTTTCTACAGATGCATCTTAGGCCATTCAGGATTGTAGAGAGCATTGACAAATTGCTTTGGGCACTGGCAGATACACTCTTTTCAGAGAGGAAAACCTTTACAGTTTCAACAAAAAATATAGGTAAAGCACCCTCAGTCATGTGTGATGAGTTTTCATTGACTTGCCTGGAGTGTAGTGTTGACTGTGATGTGCTATTTGGCGCATCCAGCACTTAATAAAACAACTGTAGTAGCACATGAAAACTATATGTACATGCTAATATTTGGTGTGGTTGTTTTGCAGATGTTCATATGGAACCACGGAGGTTGTCCCAGATGAGCTGCAGCTGTGTGTATAAACCTTCAGCAAAGGCTAATCGTGCCAGCAACCAAGATGAAATCCTGATCCCAGAGACAGAGGCCCAAAGAATTTATGCCCTTGGTGGGAAATGTCCCTAAAGATGTCCTGTTGTCTGTCTTAAGACTAACATGCTAGGAATTGCTTCATGCTTTTTAGTGAATCTTTTCACATCTTTTCCTGCACATAAACATGATTAGTATTCATAGTTACAATACTGAATACTAGTTATGTATTTCATTTCATTGGCAGGTCACAAGGATCTAATGTTTATTTATACCTACTATAGCCACATGGTGGAGATGGTTTCCAAATCTACAGGTGGCCAGCAGACCAAGGGTGTACAGTATGAACCATACTTTCTCTACCATACTTTCTATGGTATGATCAAATTGTGTTGATGTAGTGTTACTTGAAGCTATTTTGTTTGTTTTATTCCCAGGTCTCCCTTTGGTCAGTTGGCTTCAGCAGTCATATCAGCTACAGTGCGAGATGTGTCCAGGGTGGAGAATGTTCCAGTGTCTGTCCAGTACACTCTATCCACTGTGAAAGTGGTACGGATTTCCAGGGTTTTATTCTCATATTTTAAAGGACTAAAGATAAAAGTTTCAGCATTATGACAATGAATTATTCTTTTGGAGCTATCATAGGAAACATTAGCCAATATATGAGATATGATTTGATCTTGAATTCTTAACCATACTATTTGGAATTAGCTGTATATTTACAGACCTGACTGATTTCTGAGAGATATTTATTATCCCTGTAGCTAATACTATTCCAGTAATTTGAACTGATCTGACCATTTAATTAACCTTCTGGGCATTTTATTTATCTTATACAGTATAAAACAGTCATCCAACATGGTAATTTGCATTAGTCTGCTGGTACATCATCTGAAATAGGACTTTTTGTGAGAGTTTTGGCACGCACTAAAAGGAGATTGCATGAGAACAAACATTTGTTTCTATTGCAGGAGGAGTATTCCAAGCTTGTTACGCCTGTTTGCATATTTTGGAATGTCAGTACGACGTAAGTACTGTAAATTCAGGACAGTGTCCTGAAAACAATGGCCCACATTTATCACTTATCTCAGAGTGAAAATCCTGATCTGGTGTTAGCTTTCACACTTTTTATAAATATGTAGTTGTCAGGGCGTAAAAGACACAAACTGTCCCCATATCAGCATAATTACTAATAAGACATTTCATAAATCACCCAATTGCAGGAAAATGTTTAATTTCTGCTCTTTTTCTAAGGGCATCTCATGCGAGTGATTGGTCAGACAAAGGTTGTAGAGTGTTGCACTCTGGATCTGGGACCACTTCGTGCTTTTGTAACCACACCACCAACTTTGCTGTCCTTATGAATTATATGGAGGTTAGGGTATGTATATGAGGTGTTCATGACTGATAAAGAGGAATCATTGTGAGCACATTCAGATCCCTTTACCGATCTCTAAACTGGTGTTAATAAATACACTCAGCTTTTACTTCCATTGTTAGATAACAAAGTTAAAGGAAAACAAAGGGAAAAAAAATGATTAAAAGATGAGATTAAAAAGGTCACACACACTGGGACATATATTGGTGGCCTGTATGGTGACAGTTGCATCCAGCAGAGGTCTCTGTTAGCTTGCAGAAAAAAGGCAGGTTGGTGGAGAAGACCCTGGTTCCACATGGATTTTTTTTGTATTCTATTACTTATCACTGGAAATGTATTAAGAAAAGCCTTAAATTGGTGCACTTTGTACTATAAGGACAATAAATTCTATGCACTCTTTTTGAAATAAGATGATTGACAACTTTCCCTAACCAAAGACCTTTATTGGCCATTCAGTTGCAAAATGTTAAACTTTTCAGAACAGAAACTTTGAATCAGAAACTTTTTGCAGCTGAGTGCTGCTGGATGTAGTATCTAGTCTTATTGAAATTCGAGCTGGACACTCAATAGAACGAGAGAGAAGATCTAGGGGCTGTTTTGTTGTGACTGGTCTTTACCGTGTGTCTCTCCAGTGGGCTGTGGAGGAGGACAGCATTTTGACCAAGCTGACGTTTATCGGGTCGGGAGCCTCGCTCTGCGCACTGCTGGTGACCTTGATGCTGTTTACCGTGCTGGAGTAAGTGGTTTCCAGGGAAACATTGCTACAGCAACTGCACCCCTGTGAATGTGCGCTATTGTTTGTGCATGAATGTTTGGGAGGTCTTCACTCAGGCCACAGAATACAGGTGCTTGTGCATTTAACATCATACAAATGTAGGATGTGAAGATTTTCTTGATGTTCTGGACCATCAGCATTATTTACTTCTGTAGTAATCCTCGTAATGTCCGTGCACTGCCGCAGTAAGATGTAGTGGTGCCATTTTATTGACTGCTCTCATGCGTTTGTTGTGCATTTGTGACTGTAAGCTATCAGACCCTCAGCCAGTAGTCAATAGGACTAGATTCTGAGGCAAAAGAAGTATTGAACATTGCTAATCTGGTAATTAGCGCTCTGTGCGTAAACAGACGCACAGTGCTCAGAAGTGAGGTTTTATGGTAACACTAGAGGTGTGGAACACTGGGTTAATTAAGCTCAAGGGTCACAGAGGGAGAGGTTAATCAGTGTAGGATTGGACTAGTCTTTTTCATTAAGAGATTTACGGCCTGTTTGCATTAGCCCATCTGCCTACTGACATTGAGCCTGTTAGGACTAGGTGAATATTCAAATAGAGAATAATCTATAAACAAACAAACAAACAAAAACTAGTTCCTAAATCTTGAATGTTATTTATTTTTTGCTAGATAAAGGTTAAATGTTAAAAACATACTTTTAATGCAGTTCTCTGTATTTACACAGTATTCCAAAATCAGACCGGACATCTATTCACAAGAATCTTTTCATCTCTCTCACCTTTGCCCAAATTGTTCTGCTCTGCAGTGGTTCTGCTATTCATAATAAGGTATGTGTATCACAGTATATAGTGTGTATATATATATGTGTGTGTATATATATATATATATATATATATATATATATATATGAGAGAGAGAGAGAGAGAGAGAAAGACCCAGGGAGAGATAACCTGACTCCTCATACATAGGTAACATTCAGGTAATACTCTTTATGCTGCATCTGTTATTCTTTATTGCCTCATTGCAATATCTAACTGATTGCAATGTTTAACTAATTCACTGTTAATATTCAAATAAACCCTGTTACCTTAAAACTCACATGAAAAGCTAAACTCTTCATCCAGCATTATATAATGTAAATGCTTAAGAACTCACTAACTGGAGTGATATTGTTCAAGAGATTCGCTATACCAATTCCCTGCATATTATCCAATCTGCTGTGCATGTGTACTAGGTTAAACCATGAATTAGGATAGCCAAACGGTAAACCTCTGACAAAGCCTGTTTTAGCATAAGGAACTTTGTAAAATTGGTTACGCATATTCTCATGATTTATTGCCGGGATATGCAACAGAATTTGTACTTTGTATGCAAGTGTAATTATAATTTGGAGTCAGATCAAATTAATCCGTTTTACACACATTAAACCTTCGCCCGCAGGCGGGGTAGGAGTAAGTAAATATAGTAACTAAAACCCCCTCTACTCCGGTCACTCTTTCACCTTCACGTTGCAGACCTAGAGTGAGAGACCTAAAGACCTGGACTAACCACCACCTCCACAGCTTCTCTCCCCAGGTTTCTTCTCTCCACTTCCTAAACAAGGACTCCTCTTGCATCTCTCTGAATTAAATGGTTGTTATGCACCTTATTTCACACACTGTAATGTACACAGAAAAAACATTTTGCACAGTGCTTATAATGCTGTTAAACACTGTGTTTAATGCAATGATGCAAGTAAAATAGTTACATCAAGTAAACTATATTATGTATTTATACATTTGGTAAAACTGCGTGTGTACACCTTAAGTCTCCATTTTTCTCTGCGTAAGGAGCGTTGGTTTGCGTTAAACAGCCAAATACCGTAATATCGCGCTTACAGTCTCATTCAGATTTAAAGCGCGGATGACTTGAATCGTTAAAGAGCGGATAGCTTGACCGCGGTGAAACATAAATTGTTCACAACTCACCGGAGAAGTCACCGCAGAGTCTCCAACACGTCATTCATCATCCAACCAGGTGTTGCAGGTGTTCAAGTCTCTAATGGAGACGTGCTGATTTGTTTCATGGTAGGATAAAAGTCAATTATGTTGTATATTATGTTATGACTCGGGTCACTCAGTTGATAAGTGCAAGTCCAAGCTTCCACATGTATGTTGGGTCATTGGTGGAGAAGCACCTGTACTGTCAGCTCTTGAATGAGTTTTTTTGCTTTTGTAAAGTTACACATTTTATGACTTACAGAGAATTGTATAAGTCAGTGGCAGGAGTGTGTGTGTGTGTGTGTGTCTAGACATGAGTCTTTGTATGGGGGAGCTATCCATGGCTCCAGTGGGAGTGTTTCCTCCATGTTTAAATAGGGTGAGCCATTGTTGGAGATGAGGATGTGGCAAATTGAATTGTCTTTTACAGCACTCCATAATCAAGGTTGAGGTCGTCTGTCACCTCATTGAGTTCCCAGTAATCAGAGAAATAATCCACAATGATGAGGTAAGTGGATCTCTTGAAAGTAAATCCCCACCTTTGACCATGGTGTGTTATGGATTTGATGATGTGAGAGTTTCTGGCAATTCCATGCTATCTGGGAGTTACATCTGACACATCTGATCCACCCTGATGCCCTTCCTCTGCTTGAGTCTCACCAACTGAACATCATTCACTGATGCAATTGGATAGACTTTACTACAATGCCATAAACCATCTAGAAAATGCTCCAGTTTGCCAGGGACACGCCGATGCCACCAGGGGGCGCACTGCTGCTCCCACATACCTGAGGCCCAACATCCACTTTGGAGGGACTGCCCAGTTTAGAAATTGTACTTTAAATATGGATTGCTGTTAGCTGGTCCGCCCAATGGAGGATGGCATTTCATTGCTACTGTCAGCCCATTTTTGTTCATTAGGGATTTGGACCCATGCGTTTGTAAAGCTGCTTTGTGACATTTGTTGTAAAAAGCGCCTATAAATAAATTTGACTTGACATTTCTCTTAATATTACTGAAAAATGTATTTGTATTTGTTTGTGGTTTTTACTGTAACTTTATTGTATTGTAATTATATTACATGGACTGGCAGCTATGATTCTATGTTGAAACATCCAGGTGAAAATATAAAAAAAAGTCAGACAGAGTGACATAAAATGGACATGATTTTTGACAACCTATGTTTGGGTTCAAAGTTCTGATCTTATAAACAGGACAAAATGTATGTACTAAGTTTATCTTTATAAGGAAGAATAACAGTTTTAAATGATGACTATCTGTTATCACTGGCTGTTATGTCCAGTAAGCACAACATAAAGATACAAGAGAGCTTTTGTCACAGAGTGACAATCACATCCTTATTAGCATTTAACGTACCTAACAACACAAAACTGCAGGACTTTGCTTTAAATAACTAAATTACTCTACATGAAACATACAGGCCAGGATACCCAACCGATATTGCAATTGACATGAAATAACTATCCACTAGGATATATCACTACTGTCTCTAAAATCTGTAGTGAAAATGGTGTCATCCCTAACTGAATCAGACATTTTATAACCATTCTCTGAAATTGCAATTTTCATAAATTAATTATCTATTATGTCATAAAAATGTGGGTTTTTTTCTTTATTTTCACTCTTCTGTCTTAAAAAGCTTAGGATCTAGTGCAAAGTGAGATCCCCTTAATTAAAGTCTAAAGGAAAAATCTGACAAAGGCATTCATTCAACTCAAATGTACAAGCTGTTCAAACCTAAATTTTAATAAAAAGTGGTCGTGTTCCCAGTCACCAATATGAAATTCACCACCGCATGGAGCTGGTGGTGAACACAGTCGACAGAGAAACTTGGACTCCTTCGGTTTCTGAATGGCAGCTTTTTCCACCTTTTTTTTCTTTCTGCATGAATTTACTCCGTGTCACGTCTGATTCAGCTGCTTCATCTGTGCCTGGGTGGCACCCATCATCCTCACCTGCCACAGTCCATTCACCCTGCTGATATTGCCTCCAATATTTCATATATTTCATAATATTTGTTTTGGTTCTGCCAATGCGGCAGGTGTGGTAAACGTATCAAATGAATCCCGAAAATCACTTCTTCTTATTCCTGCACTGTTGTTGTCTTTCCCTTTCTTTCTGCATGGACTCATCAAATTAAGGAAATTGCATGTAGCACACTAGTACCCAAGTACCTAGTATGAAACTTTTATAATGTCACATAACCACAGACAATTTCTCCAACGACTCATGACAGCAGTCGAGGGATTAAACCGCTCTCTACTTGGCAGGACATTACATACTGTGTCTCAGCCTGCCCTGGAGGTTACCCCGCCTTCACTCCCTCCAGATCCAACATGGCCTTCCCCAGGTACTGCACCCAATGGGGGCCCAGAGACTGCAATGGCTAGCAATAGGCCTGTACCTCTGGTAGATTCCTCTGAAGAAACCTCCATGTTCATTCCCTCACTGCTCCATCCCCCACAGGAATACGATGGCGAGAACCAAGTAGAGGGTTACATGCTGCAGTGTCATTTGTTTCTCCAATATTTGCAGATACCGGCACCACCTGAGCCTGACTTGGTGAGGTTTCTGATGTGATCCCTTGTGAGGAAAGCCCTACAGTGGGCTACCATAGCCCTCAAACACCGCTCGGAAGAGATGCAGATACTGGAGGGGTCTAACCTAACGAGAGCAAGGTTCTCTATCCATGGTTATGATGAATTTAGGGTTGCGTGCTCCCAGTGGAACAGCCTAGTTGGCTGTGAAGCAGCCGCAGCTCCGAAACCACCGGACCCGCTGCCATCGCCAGAAGTGAAGCTTACCCCTAGCCCCTGCAGGAATCCCACCATAGAATTTTTTTGGGGGAGGGGCTGTGCCTGGGTCCTAGGCGGGCCCTGAAGGCCCATCTGTCCTCCCCAATCCCAAGGGTAGGGAGGCAGACCCTCCTCACTTCTGTCCGCAATATGAAAGATGCCGCCGCCACCGCTGCACACTCCGCTACGCAAGCCGGAGCCGTTGCAGATCCATGGCCGCTGCCTGCAGCAGCCGCACCCCCGGAATCGCCGGACCTGCTGCCTGCAGCAGCCGCACCCCCGGAGTCACCAGACCCACTGCATGTCGTCGCCTACTCCCCGGCCTCTGACGCTGAGGTGGATGGCCCCAAGGTCAAGACCACCACCCACTCGTACCCTATGCCCCATACCCTGGTGCCTGAGGCTACTACCCGCGGCCCTATTAGGACGCCAATGCCTGAAGCCGCTCCCCACGTTCCACCCTGGGCATCTGAAGCCACGCCCTGTGGTCCTTTTCAGACCCCCACACCTGGTGCAGCTCCCTATGACCTTCCTGGTGCATCCATGGGCGCACTGATGTAGGATCCTAACGGCTCTCAC
Organism: Sternarchorhynchus goeldii; assembly: GCA_028565775.1. Lineage (NCBI taxonomy): Eukaryota > Metazoa > Chordata > Actinopteri > Gymnotiformes > Apteronotidae > Sternarchorhynchus > Sternarchorhynchus goeldii. The sequence goes on from JAOXYF010000025.1 coordinate 1,824,215, forward strand.
ACTTTCAAGGGCATTATTAAAGTATTGTACTCTATGCCTGACATTGCCTTTTGTTTCCGTCCCTGTTTGCATTGCCATGTCCATGCTTTTGCCTACATGGACTCCTGTATCTGGTTGTTGTGTCATTCATATCCCACTGTCTGATTTTGTTTTGGTTCCGGTTCATGTGTATTGTGCTACTCGTTCTGTTCCTGTTTCTGTTGTGCCCCCTGGTCCTTCCTGTCATGCCCCTGATCCTGTTTCTTCCTCTGTACCCGTTTCTTCTGGTCTTGTTTCTGATCCGGCCTTACATGTTCCTAAGCACCCTTCTGCTGTGGTCAATGTCCCCCATTCTGTGTCCTCTGTTTCTACCCCTAGTCTGTCTCCTTGTTCGGTTCGTTTCATGCTTGGCTTCTGTTCCGTGTCCTGTCCTGGCTTCTCTTGTGATTGTGCCCCCACTTGTGCTTGGTCCTTCTTTTCTGCCCCTAGGTTGTCCGGTTTTGAGTTCAGTATGTCCGAAGCCACTCACTCAGCGGGGGGAGAGTGTCAGATCCAGAAGTACCTCATCCGGGCTGTAGAGGTCTCACTCTCAGGAGATCTAGATTCCTTGGAAATTTCCACTCTCACCTGTTCGTCGTTCTGTCATCAGCACGCCTATATTAGGTTCTCCATACTCTCTACACCGGGCGAAGTATTGCCAACCTGTTTGGATACTGAGTGCACTCTCTGTTGATTCGACTACTCGCTCGTTTCTGGTTTTTGTCCTTTTGCCCCGTCCTATTGTACTTCTGCCTTCTTTGCTTGGTTTTTTTGGATTCTGTTGTTGCCTTGCCCCTTTTGTACCTTTTGCTTATTCTCTAACCTGGTTCCTGATCCTGTTTCGGTATATTGACTGTTTTTCGCCTGCTCCAATAAATGTCATTTATCCTGTGACTGGATCCTTCTGTCTAACGCCCTGGAAACGTTAGTGTGAGCTTGTTTTCCCTTTAAAGTAATACCATTTAATTTTAAGATCCATGTCATCAGTATATCATATAAAATGAATAATCTATTCAATCAATATATTAAAGTAATTTTTTTTTTGTAAATCTTACAATGGTCAGATGTTTTGTACAGAATACTAGAATAACCTTATTAAATGTTATATGACAAATCCGGTACTTACGTCAGCCATCTCTTCCTTGCAGATCGCAGCCAACTGAGAGAGACAATTGAACTAACTTGAATTAGTTTTGGACTCGTCTGTCCACAGAATGGACTTCCAAAAAGCTTCAGGATTCTCCAGGTTTTCTCAGGCCAAGTTGAGATGGGTAGCTTTGTTATTTTTTTTTTTTGTGAACATCTTTCTAGCAACTCTTACAACACCTCAAGATCTGTCTAGGGGCAAGAGGAGTTTATAACATGTAGGAGATGGATAATCAGCAGATGGGTGCTGATGAGGCAGTATGAAAGACAACCACAGAAGATCCCATTTCAAGTCCATCCTTTTTTTAAATCATACATATAAAACTAAGGAAAGAAAACCCCCAAGGGATGGACCATGGACGACACCAAAGCAAAGAACATAAAAAAGAAAACCTTAATCTACCTAAACATAACCCCTAATCCATAAAACAAAAGAACTAACTACACTCAACCTAGACTATCAAACAAAACATTCAAGGGATGTTGTCCTCCCCTTTCATAGGGTATTTAGACAAACAAGGGCCTATGTGATGTATGTATTAGCACGCTCCGCCTTACTTATCAAGCTCCCAAGAAAAGAAAGACAAGAAAAAAACTCTACTCCCAATTTGTTCATCTGAGCAGCATGGCCAAAGCTTCTCTTCCTCTGTGGCTCTGGTCAGTCGGTCTGGCTCTCCTCTCTCCTCTCTTTCTTGCCCTCTATTGGTAGCCTTTTAAAGGGTGAGGCTCCACCCAGACTGCACCTGCACAACAAAACCATGCCCTATGTGCACATGCATGTAACACGCCCACCGAAAAAAACCCTAAAATGAGTAAATCGTTGCACATTTTTATTACAACTGTAAGATACTCAATCAATTCCTGGAAAAGGCATGAGCCATTACATTATCCACTCCTTTCTTATGTTTTATTTCAAGACTGAAGTCTTGTAAAAACAAAAACCATCTCATGAGTCTTTGGTTGCGATTATACATCCTTGATAAGAAAACAAGTGGACCGTATAAACTACAATGGGCAAAGGACTAGAACCAGTGTAAACCTCAAAATAATTCAAGGCTAAAAGCATCGCTAATGCTCCCTTCTCAATTATAAAGTAGTTTAACTGATACTTATCAAATTTCCTGGAAAAAGAAATACACAGGGTGATCAATATGCTGTACATCTTCTTGCAAGAGAACTGCTCCAGTACCTGTCTTGCTTGCAACAACCTCCAACTTGAATGGCTTTGTAAAGTCTGGTGTGGCTAATACTGGAGCAAAACACAACAGTGCTTTAACATTGTTAAAAGCTTCTTGACATTCCAAAGTCCACTTGAATATAATGGAAGACTTAACAATGCTGTCAATGGAGCAGCTACAGAGGAGAAATTGTGACAAAACCCTCGGTAATAACCTACCATACATAAAAAAAACATCTCAATTTATGCCTGGTGGTAGGAGGTCTGACGTTCTCATTTACCAAACAGACCTTTCTCTGACCGACTTGTTTACCCAAGTAAGTAGGTCACAGTAGCATGAGCAAATTCAGATTTAGCCAAATTCACGGTCAGGTTTGTCTTTGCTAAACGGGTGAAAACAGACTGTAACGACTCCAAGTGATTACCCCAATCCTGAGAATAAACATCAATGTCATTGAGATAAGCTGTACAATTTAGAACATTCGAAAATATGGTAATTATTAACCTTTGAAATGTAGCTAGAGCATTTTAAGGCCAAAAGCCATCACAGTATACTGGAGAAAAGCATCAGGAGTGACAAAGGCCGATAGCTCAGCAGCTCTAGGGGTCAAGGGAACTTGCAAGTAACCTTTTAAAAGATCCAAGTTAGAGACAAAATGTGCTGAACCAACGTTATCAATGCATTCATCAATGCACGGAAGAGGATATGAATCAGGCACCATGATGGCATTTAATCTATGGTAATCTGTGCACAACCTATAAGTGCCATCAGGCTTTGGTACCAGCAAGCATGATGAACACCATGGGCTGCTACTAGGTATAGCTAAACCATGTTTGAGCAAGTATTCTACCTCCCTCTTCATGATCTCCCGTTTTTGAGCATTTACATGGTACGCATGCTGTTTCAAAGGTTTTTCAGTAACTACTTTGATGTAATGTCGTAGAACAAGTTTGCTTAGGTACATCACCAAGTATGGTTGGAAATTCTCCAATTAAAGCTATAACATCTGCACATTACGAGTCAGGTAAATGCCTAACTAAGGAAAACTGTTTACAATCTAACTGTGCCAACAATTCAGAATTCGTCTTGCTTCTAATAACTGAGAAGCAAAGTGCAAAATGAATCCTTCTTTTTCCATAACATGACTATCCTCCACCACTGAAGCTAAAGCCACAGGCAGTTCCACAGCTTCCAAAGCTTTGCTGCAAGTAGGCAGCTGCTCATAGTAAGACTTAGTCATGTTTATATGACAAATCCTGTACTTACGTCAGCCGTCTGGAGTTTTTATGTGGTAGTCAAGATCAATCACCCTCTTATCTAACATGTAATGTCCAGCAAAACTGGAAGACATAGACAAGGCAGGAGAAGATAAAAGCAGTAAAACTTTATCACCAGGATCAAAATGGCTCATGAAATGTACTAGTAAAATCCAAGACATGCTTACTTATAGGAGTTGTTCTGACTGAAACATACAGTACAGAATGTCCAAAAAACAATTCTACAGGGGAAAAACCCAAATACTCCTGCTTAGCCTCTCACGCAGCAAAAAGAAGAAAAGGTTCACCTTCATCCGTCCTGTCCACTGTCTACACAATACTTCCTCAACATACTGTTTAGTGATTGATGGAAACGTCCCAAGGCCCCCTGTGACTCTGGGTGGTATGGACTAGACATTTCATGTTCGATCGCCAACATTTTGGAAACCTGAGCAAAGAGTTTTGTTGTCAAATTTGAACCTTGATCAGTTTGTACTATTTCTGAAAGACCAAAAGTAGTACAAAGATTTAAGTAGGGCTTTAACAATAATCTTAATGGTTATTTTCTCAAAGGAAAAGCTTCATGAAAGCATGTTTGACAGAAACACATGATTGACAGAAAAGAAACTGATTTCCCATTTTTGTTTTGGGTAAAGGCCCAACACAATCTATTAAAACCATCTCAAACGGCTCACCCATCACTGGAATCAGCCGTGAAGGAGCTGGAGGAACAGGCTGATTTGGTTTACCTATCTTTTGACAGGTATCACAGGAATGACAGGATGTCACAACATCTTTAAACAAACCGGGCCAAAAAATGCTTTAAAATCCTTGCATAATTTTTACAAATTCCCAAGTGACCTGACCAAGGATGATCATGAGCAACACGAAATTCAGATGGCACTACAATTTGAAATACAGCATTTTCGTAGCTGGTACCTGAGATCCATTTATGCATCAATAGGCTGTCCTCCAAGAAGAATACTATCTGTTTATCTCCCAGTTCATCAGGGTTACACACAGACTGAAAACACTTTGAACTGACATCTTGCTTTTGAGCATAAATAAAGTCCTCGCTGCTAAATTTTCCTTGAGACAAAAGTCATACAACCTTTTCCCCTTCTACAGTGGGAAGATTTGGAGAAGACACAACTGGCACATCTGCTAGAAATGTATTTGATAAATCAATAGGATCATTTTCACCTCTAGCAAGCCTTTTGGACACAAGCAAATACACTGCAGTGACACGCTGGTCTTCTGGCTATCAAATCATTTCCCAAAATTACATCAACACCCTTTACAGGCAGCTTGCATCTAACTCCTACCTTAACCACATACCAGATCTGACTGTAAAGTCAGAAATATTATGTAAGAGTACCTGCATTTAGCTCATCTCAATCCCTTGGCAAAGTGCATAAGAACCACTAAAAGACCTTTCAGTTAAGGGCGACCCCTTCTCGAATAAAAGATCAAATCAAATCAAGTTTTGTTTATATAGCGCCTTTTACAACAGCTGTTGTCTCAAACCATTGGATTGCCCCAGTGAGAGTCCCTTCGCCTCACCAGTGGTGTTGGTAAGGAAGAGAAATGGGAAGATTAGGCTGTGTATTGATTATAGGAAGCTGAACACCCGCACTATAAAGGATGCATACGCCCTCCCCAATGTTGAGGAGACATTCTCTGCATTGAGTGGGGCGAGGTGGTTCTCAGTGATGGACCTCAGGTCTGGGTATTATCAGGTGGAGATGGCGGAGGAGCAGAAACCGAAAACGGCGTTTACCTGTCCTTTGGGCTTCTATGAATTCAACCGCATGCCGCAAGGTGTGACCAATGCTCCGAGCACTTTCCAACGCCTCATGGAAAAGTGCGTTGGAGACTTACATCTGAGTGAGGTTCTTGTGTTCTTAGATGACCTCATAGTCTTTTCAGAAACCCTTGAGGAGCATGAGGAGAGACCCATGAAGGTACTACACCGTCTCAAGGACTATGGCTTAAGATTGTCACCTGAGAAGTGTCAGTTCTTCAGGTCATCAGTAAAGTACCTTGGTCACGTGGTGGATGCCCAAGGGGTCCACACTAATCCAGGAAAAATTTCTGCTCTCAAAGACTGGCCTCGTCCTGTGAATAGAGAAGAACTGAAGCGTTTTTTGGGCTTTGCAGGTTATTATAGGCGTTTTGTGGAGGGCTATTCTAAAATTGCCAAGCCCCTCAACTCTCTCACTGTTGGGTATTATCCAGCCAAAAAGAGAGGCAAAGTCTACAAGAGGGACAGACCCAAGGGTTGCGCCCATCCTCGAGCTCCCTTCGATGGAGAGTGGACATCTGAGTGTGAGTCTGCTTTCAGAACACTTATTGACAAGTTAACATCAGCTCCGGTCCTAGCCTTTGCATATCCCAAGTTTCCATACGTGCTGCACACGGATGCTTGCTGTGAGGGTCTGGGAGCTGCTCTTTATCAAGAGAAAGGTGGAAAGCTACGCGTAATAGCCTATGCCAGTAGAGGCTTATCGAAGAGTGAGAGAAATTATCCGGCTCAGAAGCTAGAGTACCTAGCTCTAAAGTGGGCGATCTGTGAAAAGTTTCACGATTACCTCTACGGTATTGATTTCACTGTCCTGACAGATAATAATCCGCTCACCTATGTCCTTACCTCTGCTAAGCTCGATGCGGCATGGTACCGTTGGTTGGCTGCCCTGTCGACTTACAGATTCAACATCAAGTATCGAGCAGGACATAATAACAGGGATGCAGACGGTCTGTCTTGACGTCCGCAGGTTCCACCTCAAGATGATGAGGACTTCATACAGGAGAAGGAGAGGATTGAGGCAATGGCGAAGCGTATTTTAGAGGGGGAGAAAAGGGAGATCCCCACAGATGTAATCCCTGCCCTCTGTCATCGTCATACAGGTACCCCACTGCAGCTCCCTGTTCTCGCAGAGTCGCTTGCCACAGATGCTTCGTCGGTACCTGATATGTTTACTGGCCAAGGCCAAACAACGCTGCCTGGCATGATAAAGGAATGCTGGTATAAGGCACAGAGGAAGGACCCATCAATTCAGAAGGTCATCACCTTACTGGATGGGGCACAAAAGCCCAGTTTGAAAGCTGTAAGCGCCGAGCCGCAAGAGGTCAAGTTGCTCCTTAGAGAGTGGAGAAGGCTTGAACTTATGGGTGGCATCCTCCATAGGAAGTGCCTTGATCGGGGCAATATGGTCTATCAGCTTGTGTTGCCGACGCAATAGGGTTAGGGTTAGGGTTAGAGACAGAGCCCTTCATGGGCTACATGACGAAGTTGGTCATTTGGGGCCTGAGCGTGTGCTAAGTCTGGCTAGAGCCAGATTTTATTGGCCAAGGATGAAGGAATCCATTGATAAGAAGTACCAAACCTGTGAAAGATGTTTCAGGAGGAAAGCTCAACCGCAGAGAGCAGCGCCGATGGTCAACATTAAAAGAACTTATCCATTACAATTGGTTTGCATGGACTACCTGTCCCTTGAACCGGACAGCCATGATATGCGGAACATTTTGGTCATCATTGACCATTTTACAAAGTTGCAGTGGCAGTGCCAACTAAGGACCAGAAGGCCAGGACGGTTGCTAAGACCCTTTGGGAAAACTTCCTTGTTCACTATGGGTTTCCTAGTCGCCTTCACAGTGACCAGGGAAGGGACTTTGAATCCCACACAATCAAAGAGCTGTGTTTGCTGATTGGAGCAGAGAAGGTACGCACTACACCCTATCATCCCCAAGCAAATCCGGTGGAGCGCTTTAATAGGACTCTGTTAAGCATGCTCGGAACCCTGGAGGAAAAGGACAAACAACATTGGAGGGATTTTGTCAAACCGCTTGTGCGTGCATACAATTGCACGAGGAATGACACAACTGGGTACTCCCCATATGAGTTGATGTTTGGCCGACATCCGACCCTTCTAGGTGATCTCATCTTGGGCATTAGCCCTCTTACTGAGACCCATAAAACACATTCAGAATATGTGCAGAAATTGCGCCGACGCCTCCAAGAGAGCTACACTTTGGCAGCTGAAAACTCAAAGAAAGCAGGGGAAAGGAATAAACTGAGGTTTGATGTCAAAGTCAGAGCTGCTGAGTTAGTAGAAGGTGACCAGGTCCTGGTGAGGAATGTTAGTGTGCGTGGGAAACATAAATTGGCCTACAGGTGGGAGCGATCAGTTCACGTTGTTCTGAAACGAATCGATGGTGGCCCTGTGTATGTTGTCAAGCCCGAGAAGGGCAGTGGGCCGCATCGTACCCTTCACAGAGATCTGCTTTTGCCATGTGGATTTCTGCCTGTTGAGGAAACTCCAGAGCAGGGGCCAGGGCCAAATGAAGCAAAGAGGATGGGTTTAACAAAGGATAAGCTGAAAAAACGTCAGGTAGAATGTGATGTTTCAGAAGGGGATTTTACAGATGAAGAGGAGGTTGATTGTATTCTTGAGGGACCCACACAAATCACTTTTCACGACCCTTTTATTCAGAAAATAACGTACGTACCCAAGAAACAATCTTCGACCCCATTGAATCCAAATGCTCCTAACTTTAACGCATCGCACCCGGTTACATCTGAACAGCTAAGTCCTGAACGGTCAGCCGAACCGGTTGATTCACCTTTTGCCCAATCCAGGGAGTATGTCATTGTAGACATTCCAGAGTGCGACATACTGGAGGGGGACGGGAGTGGAAGTATTACACTGGGTCATGAGGAAAGTAAGGCAGTCCCCTCTGATCGGCAGCGTGACCCTGTCCCTCGAGGGCCTGGGTCATCCAGGACACAAGAGGACACAAGTGTCATCCAAGAACAGCACATGCCTTGAGCCCAGACGTTCTAGCAGAGAGAGGCGTGTTCCTCATAAGTTCACCTACGATGAACTGGGGAAACCCTTGATCCTTGTTATTTCCACTTTATTTTGGGGAATTGTTTTACGTAGTTTAAAAGATAATGATTCATTAAATATGAATTCATAATTTTTCCCTATGAAAAGAAGAAAAAAAGTATTCGAGTAGAAATGCCAGCAGTATGTGTATCGTTTTCTTTAATTTAGGTTCGTAGTTGTCACGTGGGCATTCGGTGCGTGAGCCGATAGGGATACTTTGATACAGACATCTGCGAGTCTTTTTCCTTTTTTTTTCCAGTCAGCACATGGTGGATGTAGTTGCTGAACGGGAGGAAACTAGATGTAATTTGATAGAAAGACTAGAAACTAGGAATTCTGCAATTAATTGAACACTGACCTGGAGGAGGTGATCGAATTGTGACCGAATAGGACAGCGTAGGATTTTTTTTTTTTGAGCTACAGACAATTGATTTCTCGGCTGTTTTTTTTTTTTAGAGCCTTTTTGCTGGATCCCCGGTTCTTCTGCCAATTTCTTCTTCCGCCAATCTTCATCTTCGTCCTGTTGCCGCTCGCCTTTGAGAGGAAAGAGTCGTCCACATCTACATATTCTTCTCCACCGCAATATCCATCTCGGACATCCATTGTGGAAAAGGGCGGTAGATATTTGGGTACAACGGTTGAATTTTTTTATAAACTTCCTACTCATTGGACTTCAGGGACTATGTTTTTTTTCCAAACCTGAGATCTCAGACATTTTGTTTAAAAAAATTGGCCAAGTGGAGTTCAAACATTGTCATGAAAGGTCTGTGTATTGTAAATTTGACA